>JAVLVB010000098.1:1602464-1625566 GCA_032876305.1 Orestias chungarensis | reverse complement strand
AGCTAGCCGCCACGGTCCAAGCTAGCCGCCACGGTCAGGGGAGGAGTGACGGCAGCGTTACTATTATGGGATGTTTCTAACGGTTAACGGAATTCACGAGGCGTATAAACCGTTAGCGTCGTCGGTTAAACTAGCCGACAATGCTAACGTGACATTTCGATGTTCCGGTGAGGTTTTCAAAGTAAAGGTCGCGCTTGTCAGTTACACTGAGTTAGAAAATTACTAATTTTTAATAATAGAAATGTATTAAAGCGTTTTCAGTTTTATTCTATGTTAATATTTGAGTAGAACTAACTGAGCTTTGTTCAATATTAATAAGCACAGAATCAATTAGTATTGCAGTCAAAACTCATTAAAGTGATCCTCATGTGAAAGAAAGTTTATGTCATATCTTATTGATTTTATGGTAATTAAAGGTGGATTCATCTTTAGGATTTACTTGTTAATATGTAGGGATGCACCGATATGCATGTTTATACTGTCGTTGCAGCCGATAACTTTCATTTACCGATATTTTATATTTCCCAAAACCTTCAACGCTGTGAAAATGTGACGACACAACTTTTATTGTTGTTCATCTGCTTACATCCCTGCAATTCCTCGCCATCGCTATCACAAGATCGAACCTTTTCCATGTGATCCCTCAGACGAACAAAAAGCTGCATGATGGAAATTAACATTGTCTTTTTCATATTTGCCGGGTTTTCCACATCGCACCTATACCGATATTTAAAAAAGTGACTAACATGTGGTGATAGCAGGAAAGTATGCTGTCTAGACTAAACTCTAGTGAAGCTGAAAGGCACGGACAAATTGGTAGGCAAACAAAAAGAGGCTTCTAGATATCTATCCATCAAAATAGATCGATACTGTCCAGTGATCCTGGAGGAAATGCTTTGGTGGCATTTGTAAAGATTCTGTTCTTTTCTCTGTTGCAGGGATAACGTGGGTTTTAGTTTATCGAACCGAAAAGTACAAGCGGCTAAAGGCTGAGGTGGAGAAACAAAGCAAGAAGCGTGAGTAAACGGGGGCGATCGGCATGATCTAGCGGTATTTGCAGCTCTAGATGTTTAATTTGTTGTTGTTTGTATGGTTTCAGTCGAAAAGAAAAAAGAGACAATCACTGAGTCTGCCGGACGCCAGCAGAAGAAGAAAATCGGTAAGAAATGACGCTGTCAAGCGAACCAGCTCATAAAAATGAAGTAGGGCTAAGTAAGACGCGTCGAGACAGCGAGAACGAAGCGACAGCAGTTTTTAAGGCTGCCTGAGTGTGGAGACTGTCTCCTCAGTAAGAAGGTTTTTGATTCTCCTTGTTGAGAAAAACAGTCATCTTTGTGAAGTCCAAATAAATCGCCTTGTTTTTCGGGAATGAAAGGTAGAAAAATAAAAGGTTGGACATAAACACCTGAGCATTTTGTAACTTTAGAAATGAAAGCGTAATTGTGGATCCTGAGCAGAGCGTTGACACAGTCCCAACCGTCCCTGGTGATTCAGGTTTTGCACGTACTGGTAACGTGATTATGATTGTGTGCGGCTCTAAAACAAACGGTTCTCTTCCAGAGAGACAGGAAGAGAAGCTGAAGAACAACAACAGGGACCTCTCCATGGTAAACTCTCTAACACCTTCCACATGAGCTCTGTACTTCTACATGCTGTTCAGATGTTCCTTTTCATCGCTGCGCTTGTTCCTAGGTCCGCATGAAGTCCATGTTTGCAATCGGCTTCTGCTTTACGGCTTTGATGGGCATGTTCAACTCCATGTGAGCTCAAACACATCCAGTTACCCAGAAATGAGAGGATAGAGTTTCTCTCTCAATAAACTGACACCCGTTTTTCTTCTGACCAGCTTTGATGGGAGAGTTGTGGCCAAGCTGCCGTTTGTGCCGCTGTCCTACATTCAGGGTCTGTCGCACCGTAACCTGCTGGGTGAAGACTTCACTGACTGCTCCTTTATCTTCCTCTACATCCTCTGCACCATGTCCATCAGACAGGTAACGATGACGCTTGGGATGACGGCGCAAAACACTTGCTTTGCTTCCAAAAATAATGGCTATAAAGTTACAATTCAGGATAATCGTAAAATTCAAAGAGGAAAAAGACATTACAAATTAAAACTAAGACCAACGATGACCTTTTTCATCAGGGAGTTTTAATGTTTTTGTCTGTTTGCGCCACAAACTACTATTTTAATATTTCAGTACCTAGAAGAGCTTCTGTTGTCATACACCTTCTTATTCCTCAAAGCCATTTTAAATGTACTATAAGTAGGAACATGTTTAATAACTAGATAAAATACTAAAAAGAAATTAAAAAGTTAGATTAAGACCAGAACAATAACTAGTTCATTTAAAAACGGATCCCATAACATCCACTGTCTCCATCACAGCTAACTTAGTAGAGTCTGATTTTTAGAACAAAATTATCTGAAATGCTGATGATTTTCTCTTAAAACTCGATATTGATATTTGTTTTGCTTTTTAAAACTACAAAAGACAATTGAATACATTTCAGGAGGCCCCCCCTTCCAGCTCCGCCTCTGCTGAGAGACGCGCTCGTTAGCCAAAGCGGCTAACACAAAGCTAACGTACACGCCTTCAGGCGCTATTCAAACAGAGACTGCCAAGCCGTACCAGATCCACACAGCTGACTGACCTTTGTTCCCATTTTTAGTTCATTTTTCTCATTTCCTTTAGCAAACGCCGACATGCTTAGAGATGGAGGAGGCGCTCTTGCAGCTTCTCGAGGGAAACTAAGAGGAAAAATGGATTTTTAGATTTAGATCTTGACTAATTGATCTGATTTGGATTTCAAAACGATTCATCGCTCCGGCCTGGTGTTGTGTTCTGTATTGGGAAACTGAGATACTCTTAAACCCCAAATCCAAAAATAATCAACAGAAATCACCTTCAATTTGAAAGAAAACAAACATTTTCTCTTTTGCTGTCTGTCCCTCCAGAACATTCAGAAAATGCTCGGACTCGCTCCCTCCAGAGCTGCCACCAAACAGGCGGGGGGCTTCCTGGGACCTCCTCCTCAAACTGCAAAGTTTTCCTAATCAGCAGCTGTCTGTGGCGCCCCTGCAGGGCATCGCTGGAGCGAAATGTCTGGACTGTTGCAGCCACCAACACTATTGACTTCTTCTTGTTTGTTGTCATATTTAACTTAAAAGTAAGAGAAAAATGAGATAATTTCTGAAGTCAGTTCCCACTGTGTTCACCTCATAACATGGACGGATCTGACATTTTAATTATAAACTGACACAATAACATCTGAACACCTTTCAGTATTATTGAATGTCCTAATTTCTATTTTGACTAAATTACATGTTAATTAAAGTTTTATATCTCAATTTGATTTTATTCTAGGTTTTTTCTCTGATGTCTTTATCTTATGTCCTGTTTCAGTGTGAATAACAAGTTAAATGAGCTTGAATTATTTTAAAATATAAGGATTTTTTTCAAATGATTTCTTAAAAAATAAAACAAAAACAAGCGTAGTAGAAGAAATATCAAATGCAACATTCGTATTGTAATCATGATTTAACAATCAGCCAGATGGATACAGTTAGGGCACCATATGATTCAAGCAGGTGGTAAAGATATAACCTGGTCTAAATACGGTTGTTTGACTTTGACTAGGCCATTAAACATGCTAATTGTTTCTGTCTTTCTACTGTTGATCCTGTTCCACTGTCAGGAAGATCACCTGTGAGTTTGCTCCCAAATACATTATTATCAGGGGGGTTAGTGGATTAAGGCTTTGTGTAGCTGGACATTAAACATCATCATCACTCTTCCTCCTCTATGCCAGATGGCTGGTTCAGAGTGTTGGTCCTGATAAGCTGTGTTTGGGTATTTTGTTGCCTAACATCTTCACTTTGGTCTCATTTCTCCACAGGAGATTGTGCTTCACTCATACCAGGGTGTCTAGAGTTTCCCCTACTCAGGCTCGCTGAGTCTGATGGGTCAACGGTCAAATGAATTTATTACGTACAGAACCATGAAATAATTAACTAAATTATTAAATATTGTATGAATATGTTTGGAAATCAAAACATATACTCATCAAAACATAGTTAATTACTTCTGTGTTTGTTTTTACAATTTTAAAACTCAATGACATTTAAATAGGTCTGTACACTCACCGGCCACTTTATTAGGTACCCCTGTCAAACCGATCATTCACGCAAATGTGGAATCAGGCAATCACTTAACGGCAACTTTAAGCATTGAGGCATGTAGAAATGCCCAAAATGATCTGCTGCATTTCAAGCTGAGCATCAGAATGGGTACGAAAGGTGATCTAAGTGACTTTAAACGTGGCTTGGTTGTTGGTGCCAAACGGGCTGTTCTGAGTATTTCAGAAGCTGCTGTGATGAGATTTTCACGCTCAACCATCTCATCACATGGGTTGAGATGCTGCCAGTGACGCTCTACAACTGAATCAAGAATCAGTTTATTTATAGCGCCAATGTACAACAGATGTCGTCTCAAGGAACTTTACAAGAATATCAGTTAAAATCAAAGATACATCACAAACAAATCAATTGTTTCCAATCTAAGGAACCCCAGCAGATTCATGGAGTCATTGACTTGCAGCATTCACTCCTCTGGAATCAGCAGGCAGAAACAATGGCTTGTGTTGTCGTTGACTTTACAGCAATCCCTCATACTGAGCATGCATGTAGCGACAGTGGAGAGAAAAAACTCCCATTTAACAGGAAGAAACCTCCAGCAGAACCTGGCTCAGTACAAGCAGCCATCTGCCACGACCGAGTGAGCATGGTTGCAATGCCACAGTCTACCTGACTATTGTTGCTGACCATGTCCATCCCTTTATGACCACAGTGTAGCATCTTCTGATGGATACTTCCTGCAGGATAACGCGCCATCATGTCATAAAGCTCAGATCATCCAGACTGGTTTCTGGAACATGACGATGAGTTCACTGAACTCAAACGGCCTCCACAGTCACCAGATCTCAGTACGATAGAGCAGCTTTGGGATGATTGCCATCACGGATGTGCAGCCAAAATGTCTGCAGCAACTGCATGATGCTGTCGTGTCAACATGGAACAAACTCTCTGAGGAATGTTTCCAGTTGAATCTACGCCACCAAGGATTGAGGGAGTTCTGAAGGCAAAAGGGGTCCAGCCCTGTACCTAATAAAGTGGCCCGTGAGTGTGTATATATAGTAATTCTGCACTTCTTACTTTACATAGTTTATTTTTAAAAACTGCTGTTGGATAATGCTGTTCAGGACTCTCAAGCTAAACTCAAGTGTTTTAATATTATATATTATATAAGGGCTGTTGCACCTGCTCGTTCTCGCGCTCAGCGTTTAAAGTCCGCCCTCCTGCCTCTTTATGACTTTCTGGAGAACCCAGACCCCGCTTCTCAGAAAGGGGCGTGTCCTCGCCCTCTTTAAAGGGGGCGTGTCCTCGACCCTTTAGAGGGGGCGTGTCTTCGCCCCCCTTAAAGGGCCGTGAAGTGGGCGCGCGCCTGTCACCTGACGTCCATCTTGCTGCGCCACCGTCTCGCGGAACACCAACGGTCAGTTTTCTGGAAACTTTCCCCAACCGTCGACAGTTGTTGGCGGCTAAGCTACGAAGTGTCAACGGCTCCGTAACGGAGGCTTTGCTCTGAAACTTTCAGGTACTCTCCGAGGGAAAATGGCCCAGTCCGTCCTCGAGTCGGTGTCCGGAGCCTCGACGGGAACCCTGGTGGTCACGGAGCCTCTGAGCTTCTGGGCCGGACAGAGGACGAAGCCCAGAGCGGAGAAGGACGCCGAGCCCGTGTTCGAGCCCGCAACTGGTAGAGCTCGCGCTAGTTTAGTCACGTGGGAACATCAGAGAGGCCGACAAGCAGAACCACGACGTGGACTCGAGAGTTTTAGCTGGTTTACGAAGCTGCTCTGCAGTGGAGTCCGTGGGAGGGACGATTTCTAACGATAAAGGGCGATTTCGCCTTTTCTAAGACATTTGAACTACTGACTTCTTTAGCTCAGACCAGCAGGAACAATGAGTTATTTTTCTTATAGACGCAATAAAA
Source organism: Orestias chungarensis (assembly GCA_032876305.1). Classification (NCBI taxonomy): domain Eukaryota; kingdom Metazoa; phylum Chordata; class Actinopteri; order Cyprinodontiformes; family Cyprinodontidae; genus Orestias; species Orestias chungarensis. The sequence goes on along the minus strand of JAVLVB010000098.1, from coordinate 1,619,516 downwards.
GGGAGGCAAGTTTATTTGTGTAGCACATTTTCCTGTACAAGACAATTCAAAGTGCTTTACATAGGAAGAAAGACCAGAAAATGAAACAATAAAATCTAGGGAGGCTTGTTTTTAGTCGTTTTTAGGTTTTTTTTAGTTGTTTTTAGTCGTTTTTACTTGTTTTTAGTTTTTTTTATTTTTTTAAAGTTTTTTTTTAGTCGTTTTTAGTTTTTTTTTAGTCGTTTTTAGTCGTTTTTAGTTGTTTTTAGTTATTTGTAGTGGTTTTTAATCGTTTTTAGTTGTTTTTAGTCGTTTTTAGTTGTTTTTAATAGTTTTTAGTTATTTGTAGTGGTTTTTAATCGTTTTTAGTTGTTTTTAGTCGGTTTTAGTTGGTTTTAGTCGGTTTTAGTTGGTTTTAGTTATTTGTAGTGGTTTTTAATCGTTTTTAGTTGGTTTTAGTCGTTTTTAGTTGGTTTTAGTCGTTTTTAGTCGTCCACCTTGACTAGATATTGAGTTTACTGAGATGATCTACTAAATTAGAGCTTCACAGATGATAAATCCTGGGTATCATTACCTCAACCTTTGACTACATTTGGTAAAATCCCAAATGAGGAGGTTTTAGAGCAGAAGCTAAGCACATCAAAGTGAATTTTTGTGGTTTATTAGAGAAGCTTTAGTCAGTTTGGGACGATCGATTCAGTCTAAATGGCACAGAATCCCATAAAATGTTGTTTTCTGGGACTTGAGAGTTTTTTAAATGAATCTAGACATGATGTGGGGTTATTCTGTCCAAGATTGGCTCATGTGACATTCCAACGCTTAACTAGAAATGATCACGCATAGAAGCAGTCAAACCACAGATCAGATACTGACCATGTGGGACGTGTTTTTGTTTGTTCTCCATTTAGCTCAGCCGTCTGTAATCTGTTTGCCCTTCATGTTCGCTCAGGCCGGGTCCTGTTCCATCTGGCGCCCTGTGGGTCGGAGGATGTGGACGAGGCCATCCAGAGCGCCCACTCTGCCTACGTGAAGTGGAGCAGGATGTCTGGCATGGAGAGGGCTCGGGTCATGCTGGAGGCCGCCCGCATTATCAGGGTGAGCCGCTCGGGCGGCTTTGAAGCCGTCCGCTTTTACTGTCGTTGTTGTGCAACTCAAATTGGAGCCGACTATCGCAACCTGGCACTTAGCCTCTAGTTATTCACTAACCGCCCCACCCACTCACACCACTTCTCAGCGTTTGTGCAGAATCCTCCTTTTGTGTCTGACTGGCCCCTCGTTAGGCCTCATGATGGACTTCGGTGCGTTTGCTGTGATGACACCTGGAAATTGTTTCGCCGAAACAGGAACGGAGGGAGAAAATCGCCAAGCTGGAAGTGATCAACAACGGCAAGTGCATCACTGAGGCTCTGGTGGACGTGGACGTCGCCTGGCAGACTATGGAGTTCTACGCCGGCATGGCCGGTACTCTCAGTGGTGGGTGCAGCAAACCTGGGAAACCTGAAACCAGACCAAACTAACTTAGACGTTACTTTTTCATCAAGCTTTTGAAGTCGGTAATACTTCAGCAATTCCATTGGCAAATGTTGTATTTGCACTAAAAACTAGATAAAAATACTTGGTTGCCGGGTGAAGCTGACTTTGTTTGTCTGAACACGAGTTTGCGTCGTTGCCTGCAGGTCAGCACATCCAACTTCCTGGGGGGGCCTTCGCCTACACCAGGAGGGAGGCCCTCGGCGTCTGCGTGGGGATCGGCGCATTCAACTATCCCTTCCAGATCTCCGTCACCAAGTCAGCTCCAGCCCTGGCCTGTGGTCGGTGAACAGCGGCGCGGTCCAGCTCTCGCCGATAAAACAGAACGCTCTCTGAACGGCGGCTGTCGTTCTCAGGTAATGCCATGGTGTTCAAGCCCTCTCCCATGACTCCTCTGACCGCCGTCATCATGGCTGAGATCTACAAGGAAGCGGGGGTGCCCGATGGCCTGTTCTGCGTGGTTCAAGGCGGAGCGGAGACGGGCTCTCTGCTCTGCCATCACCCCAAGGTGGCCAAGGTCTCCTTCACAGGCAGCGTTCCCACAGGCAAGAAGGTAAAGAGGCTCAGAAACATCTGAGTTGTTCTGATTAAGCTACTAAATCTGACGCATGTCTCCAAACTCTTAATGATGGCTAATAATGAATGAGTCAGTTCTTCTTCGTTGTCTGAGCTAAACAAGCCGATTCTAACATTTCATACTAAAAACTAATACAAATGTAATTCGTCCTGATACTGTTGTGGTTAAATATCAACATGGATTCTCTGCTGCTTTCCCTCTCAGGTCATGGAAATGTCAGCGAAGGGGGTGAAGCAGGTGACGCTGGAGCTGGGAGGGAAGTCTCCCCTCCTCATCTTCAAAGACTGTGATCTGGAGAATGCAGTAAGGGGGGCGCTCATGGCCAACTTCCTGACCCAGGGACAGGTGAGCCTGATGGGTCCCACCCTCCTCGCCTCGCCTTATCCGGCTGCTTTCACAAGCTTCGTCTGAAATGTGCAGGTTTGCTGCAACGGCACCAGGGTGTTTGTCCAGAGGGACATCGTGCCACAGTTCCTGGAGGAAGTGGTGAAGAGGACCAAGGCCATCGCCGTGGGCGACCCGCTGCTGGACGCCACCCGGATGGGAGCCCTGATCAGCAAACCTCAGCTGGACAAAGCTCTGGGGTTTGTCACTCAGGCCAAGAAGGAGGTTTGTCCATTACGTTCGGGTCGGGGAGACTTCACAATAAAAGCTTCTGGGTTGCCAGATCTGATGGTCCTCTCTTTGTGTTTGTTGTTGTTTTTGTCAGGGAGCCAAAGTGCTCTGTGGAGGAGATGCTTTTGTCCCTGCTGATCCCAAACTGAAGGGGGGTTATTTTATGTCCCCCTGTGTCCTTGGTACGTTTAGTAGATCTGTTTAACAAAACCTCATCAGATTAGGAATCATGAGACTTTTCACCGAATAGGAGCTAAATCGTCCAGTTTAAGAGTTTCTAACTGAAACAGGAGGTTGTTATAAGGTCCTGTACAGCACACAGCAGCTGACTAACCTCCTCCTCTGCCTGCGGGTTTGACTCCTGATCCCTGTCGCTCCTCGCCCACTTTCTGCTCACAGAAAACTGCAGAGACGACATGGCCTGTGTGAAGGAGGAGATCTTCGGCCCGGTCATGTCCGTGCTGACCTTCGACACCGAGGAGGAGGTGATCCAGAGGGCCAACAACACCACCTACGGGCTGGCCTCTGGAGTCTTCACTAGGTGAGCAGGATGGTTTTTGATTGAGCAATATCTACTGAAGATGGACGTTTATGGCTTCCTGTTGGCTCCTTCCTACATAAAAGCTTCAGTAGTCCAGAAGTGAACTTTCCTGGTTAACCTTTGACCACCTGCAGGGATATATCCCGAGCTCATCGTGTGGCGGAGAGGCTGGAGGCGGGAACCTGCTTCATCAATAACTACAACAACAGTCCCGTAGAAATGCCTTTTGGAGGATACAAGATGTCAGGTATGAATGAATCATCGCTGCAGCTTTGAACCAGGCATGAGATTCACTGCAGGGAACCTGAGCTGAGCTGGTTTCTCTCTCCAGGCTTTGGCAGGGAGAACGGCCAGGTGACCATCGAGTACTACTCCCAGCTCAAGACTGTGGTGGTGGAACTGGGAAACGTGGAGAATCACTTCTAAACGAGGAACGAAAAGTGCGAACGCAAAGCCTCCAACCATGACGGAGAAGCTTCACTTCTCTTACCTTTTTCTGTGCTAAAGACGTGGTGTGTGAACCCGCTTCATTTGATAAAAGCTAAAACACTCGATCTGTATGTGTCTGTGTGACCGTTCCATCCACAAAATGACTCCGGTGTTAAAACTGTGATGTTGATGACCATGATGTGAGCGCATGTAGGGATCAGAACATCATCTCTGCCACGTGGCCGCGATGGCGACATTGAAATCTCAGAAAGGCTGTTTCCTGTCAAAATAAAACATTCCAGTAGCAAACGTCTTCTCATTATATCAGAATGTAACTCATGGACATGTTTGATGTTTCTAAACTAACTTTTGTTTCCCTCCAAGCGTTAATGGTGGTTTTTCTAAATGTCTGATTTGACCACTTTTAGTATTAAAAGATTGCAGCGCCTCCACATGCCAGATCTGAGGTGTTGCAGATAGTTAAATAATTACTTAACTATATAATTGATTAATAACTGAATATGCTTGGTGCTAATACTCTATCCTTTATCCGTACCTTCAGAGTCGTGGATGGTGTTTTGCATTTGAAACTGACTCAAACCTCACAACATGCTAACGGCTCGATTATCTGCAGCAGAGAAAATATCCCATAGTAACATTTCTGAGATGAGCAACAGACGAGCACTGCTAATCCACCTCGTTTGCTTTTGCTGCTCTTTTTTATTTTTATTCTCTGGTTAGAAATCGAGGCAGAGAGAGATTTTGGACTCATGACTGCTGGAGGAGATCGTTTCCTCGTAGGACAGCGGTTCTTCTTCAGATGCTAATCATCATCTAAAATATTCTTTTTAAGCAAAGTGTCACAAAATAAGACCATTACTGCTCATTATGACAATAATTTAAAGAAATTATCCAAATTAGAAAGCCTAAGATAGGCCAGTATTGGAATTTGGGGCCTTCAATTTCGGTCAATATCACTAGTTGATCATTCACACACCATCAGAAACTGTAATGCAGCTGTAGAAGTGGTTTAATTTCTGCTGACAGCCTGACATGTCTTTACACACGTATGTGTCATATGTTGAAATTATACCATGGCTTTATCTTCAAGGCAAAATAATCAGAAAGATAAGTAATACCACTGCAATAATAATATGAATAGTATCAGATTAAGAATGATAAATCATGTCCAGGTTGCCACATATGGTTTATTATCTTAAAGGGAAACACATCTAGCGACAAGAGGGGCCTGGGTTCAATTTACAGAGCGGTCCAACATTCTGGTTTACAAAAGTTCAACAGTAATGTGCAACAATAGAGTAACAACAAAAACATGCAACAAGTAACACTTAGATATATGAAAGTAACAAAAAACACGGCCTAACGCTGCAGGATGCTACAGAAATTACCAGAGCGCAGAGGAAATAAAGCTGCAACCAAAGCATTCCTGATAAAACCCCAAAGGCCGAGAGTGGGTGAAGGTTGGCAGAGAGAAAAGTTTAACGTACGGGAAATTTAGATGTTAGTTTTTCACTGAGTCAAGGGTCTAAATCCTGTAGATTAGTTTTTTTAATTTTTATTACAGAGATTTACCTTCTAGCCTTTGCAACAGTTTCTAAAAAAAAAATATATATAGTTTTACATCAGTTTTTGTGTTTTATTTTTATTTTTTTTTCACATTCATATGTTGTAGGCCAAAGATAAGGACAATGTAACACGGGATCCCCCCAAAATTCAAAGTTCACTAAGTGCACTTCAAGTACAATCTCCCACAGATCTATTCGGTGAAGGCGTGGGGCCGGCTGGAGCTAAAAGAAGGCACTTTTAAAGATGGCTAAAAACTCTAGAAAAATCCTCTCCATGAGGGATAAGAAAATAAAAATAAACAGAGTTTAATACTTCAATGTCCCTCCCACACCTGTTGCTGACAAGCAGCATTCAGAAACAATTATGAGTACAACGCCTGAGAGAGATTTGATGTAGTTGTGCAGGTTTAACAGTGAAAGGTGTAATGAACAGTCTGCCCAGTAGGTGGCGGTCGTGCAACAAATGTGTATTAACGCTGCTATGAAATCCCACAGAAGAAAAGGCAGCAGGAAGCAGTTCAGTCTGTTTTCTGGGTCCTACTAAGGACAGCTAGCTTGTAATTCAACAATGCAGGTAAGTTTGAACGCCCCAGAACAAAAAAGAGCAACTAACAATGTTTTAACTCATATAATGGTTTATTCCGCTCACGTTAACGTTGGCCTAGCTAGCTAAATTTGTAGCTACATGCCTAAATTTGTAGCTGCATGGCTAAATTTGTAGCTGCATGGCTAAATTTGTAGCTACATGCCTAAATTTGTAGCTAAATGGCTAAATTTGTAGCTACATGCCTAAATTTGTAGCTGCATGGCTAAATTTGTAGCTGCATGGCTAAATTTGTAGCTACATGCCTAAATTTGTAGCTAAATGGCTAAATTTGTAGCTACATGCCTAAATTTGTAGCTACATGGCTAAATTTGTAGCTGCATGGCTAAATTTGTAGCTACATGCCTAAATTTGTAGCTACATGCCTAAATTTGTAGCTGCATGGCTAAATTTGTAGCTACATGCCTAAATTTGTAGCTAAATGGCTAAATTTGTAGCTAAATGGCTAAATTTGTAGCTACATGCCTAAATTTGTAGCTACATGCCTAAATTTGTAGCTACATGCCTAAATTTGTAGCTGCATGGCTAAATTTGTAGCTACATGCCTAAATTTGTAGCTAAATGGCTAAATTTGTAGCTAAATGGCTAAATTTGTAGCTACATGCCTAAATTTGTAGCTACATGCCTAAATTTGTAGCTGCATGCCTAAATTTGTAGCTGCATGGCTAAATTTGTAGCTAAATGGCTAAATTTGTAGCTAAATGCCTAAATTTGTAGCTAAATGCCTAAATTTGTAGCTACATGCCTAAATTTGTAGCTACATGCCTAAATTTGTAGCTACATGCCTAAATTTTTAGCTGCATGGCTAAATTTGTAGCTAAATGGCTAAATTTGTAGCTACATGCCTAAATTTGTAGCTAAATGCCTAAATTTGTAGCTACATGCCTAAATTTGTAGCTAAATGCCTAAATTTGTAGCTACATGCCTAAATTTGTAGCTACATGCCTAAATTTGTAGCTACATGCCTAAATTTTTAGCTGCATGGCTAAATTTGTAGCTAAATGGCTAAATTTGTAGCTAAATGCCTAAATTTGTAGCTAAATGCCTAAATTTGTAGCTGCATGGCTAAATTTGTAGCTACATGCCTAAATTTGTAGCTGCATGGCTAAATTTGTAGCTAAATGCCTAAATTTGTAGCTACATGCCTAAATTTGTAGCTAAATGCCTAAATTTGTAGCTACATGCCTAAATTTTTATTTTTATTATTTTTTTATTATTTTTTTATTTAGAACATCAACAATGACAAACTCGATTTATACAAAATATATAGGATGACTTATCAACAACCATACCTCCAAACACTTTCTTTACATTTTTCTTTCATGCTGTCCATTTAGATTATGCACACATTTAAATATATAAATTGCTAAATAATACAAAATACAAAATAAAGAGGTTTATAACTACAAACATCGACAACATCAAAATTATAATTCAAAAAAGTAAAAATACAATATAAAATAAGAAAAAAACAAAAATTATAAATAACAAAAGGTCTTATTATTTAACTTGCATGGAGAGAAGCTGAGTTAAATTAGAGAGGTGATATGACAGAGTTTTTGCTTATGGTTTTTGAATTTTGTCCAAGGAAAGATTCAAAAGATCGAGTTCCTGTTTAAGTTCAGACCATAACGGCATTGATTTACTAAATCTGCACTTATGTATATAAAATTTTAAAATGATAATGATGTTATTAATAATATATTCAAATCTTTTGTTTTCAGATATAAATCCATACAGAGCAGTTTGTGATGAGAAGGGGACTATGTTTATGTTTTTACTAGTCAGCAGGTTGTGCAGAGATTCCCATAATCTTTTGATTGGTTGACAGAAAAAGAAAAGATGTTCTGTTGTTTCGATTTCACCACATATATAGCAGTTATCACATTCTATTTTAAATCTATGTTTTAGCTAGCTAAATTTGTAGCTAGCTAGCTAATATGGCTAACATCTTCTCTCATTTCTTTCTTTCTTCCCCGTAAATCTCTTTTGTTTGTTTGTTTGCTTGCTTGTTTGTTTGTTTGTTTGCTTGCTTGCTTGCTTGCTTGTTTGTTTGTTTGTTTGCTTGTTTGTTTGTTTGTTTGCTTGCTTGCTTGCTTGCTTGTTTGTTTGTTTGTTTGTTTGCTTGGTTGCTTGTTTTTTTGTTTGTTTGTTTGCTTGGTTGCTTGCTTGTTTGTTTGTTTGTTTGTTTGTTTGCTTGGTTGCTTGTTTTTTTGTTTGTTTGTTTGTTTGTTTGCTTGGTTGCTTGTTTTTTTGTTTGTTTGTTTGCTTGGTTGCTTGCTTGTTTGTTCTACTCTCAGCAACGCGAGGAGAAGCAGTTGGAGGCGTCGGTGGAGTCTCTCATCTCTCTGGTGGCTCAAACTAAAAACGCCCTGCAGAGTTTCATCCACAAGCTGGAGAACGAATACGAGCGTCTGACATGGTGACCGTCCCGGACCGCGGGGACCTCAGTCTGAACGGACTGTAGATCCGCCGGGGTCTCCCTGCTGTGCTGCCGAGGCAGGCGGACTGATCCCGGCTTCGGTTCTTCGGTTTCTCCCTCCTCGGAAACCCGGTTGTTGACTTCTGAACACTCTTGACAAACAAAAACAAATAGCTTCCTTTCTTCTTATGGCACTAAATGATTACAAAATCATTTCTATCAGATGGCACAGATGAGACACACTAATATAAATAATATATTTACCAAACCATTATATGTCCAATATACGATTGTTCTTCAATAACCTTTGTGCTAAGTGACCCCCTCTCTCTCCAAATCAGTGTTAGATTGGTTTTCTAGATGGATTTCGATGAGACAAACTTCTTTTTTTGTCCACCTTCACCCTGTCTTCTTTATTAATTAGTATTTACCTCACTTACTTCAATAGCCTGCAGGTCACCGACTCACTCAGAGAACAGGAAAGTAGTTACCTGTAGTTTTTGCTTATCAAGAGTCCCTGGTTCTGAAATATTGAGGAGGGAGTGGATCGAAGCTGTAAGTCGGATCAGCTGCGAGCGAAATCCCGCTGACACAATATCCAACTTCAAACTGACGTCGCTGCATTGTAACCGTCTCCGTTACTGAGACACACCTGCTGACCGCCGTCGTGTTGCTCTCACGCAGGCCCACCGTTCTGGACAACTTCGGGCTCCTGTCCGGCCAGCTGAACACCATCAACAAAATGCTGAAGAACGAGAAGACGCCGTCGTTTCGCAGCCAGGTTATCATCCCGCTGCTCCTGTCTCAGAAGCCGGACGATGACCTGACGGTGAGCGTCCGCTCGGTTTCAAACGTTCGGGCCGCGGCGTCTCTTTGAAAGCTTCCCCCCATGACGATGCCCCTCGCTCTTGTTCCCCCAGGTTCTGACGGAGCAGCGAGTTCCGGTTTTCAGCCATGAAATAGTTCCAGACTACCTGCGCACGAAGCCGGATCCAGAGGTGGAGGAGCAGGAGAAGCAGCTGAGCAGCGAGGCGGCGCGAATCGGGCCGGATGTAGCGCAGGTCAGCCAGCCGGTCAACAAGGGAGAAACATGATGAAACATGATGGAAACAAGTGAATCTGAACGTATTAGTGGGAGGGAGAGGGAGAATGAAGCATATAAATATGTAAAGTTAAAGAAAATAGATGGTTTCACTCTTATAGCAGAACATCTAGAAGCTAGTTTATGATTGCGGGTGGCTTAAAGAATCAGTTTTAAATCATTTTCTGGTGGAGAACGTCTAGTTCATGTTTGATCTGTCTGAGTTTTGTAGTGTTTTTGTTAAACTACAGCAGGTTAAACTTTCCAGACGCCGTGTTTAGCTCCCTGACGGCGCTGTGTCGTTTACAGCATCATTACAAACATGAGCGTCTGCTGAGCTGCCACCTCACAGCGAAATGCTGGATTATTGAGGCTCTGTGCTCTGACGTTGTTTAACTCCCTTCATCGTCGTATGAGCAGAAACAGATCCAGGCGCTGAACAAAATGTGCTCTAACCTGCTGGAGAAGCTCAACAACCCGCGTGACGACAGAGACGCAGACAGTGCCGGTACGTTTCGCTCCTCCATCGACTCGCAGATGTTTTCCAATCCAGATGTTTCCCAAAAAAAAAAAAGTTTTCTTTCAGCGTCACGACTGAACAAAGCGTCCTTCAACCCCGGGGACACCAACGCCTTGGTAGCGGCCGTTGCGTTCGGCAAAGGGCTTTCCAAATGTAGGGCCCCCGGTCCCATGGCCCCTGGACACCCAGGGCAGGGGCCAATGATGAGCGGGGGCCCGACTTTGCAGCAGGTCACCATCGGAGGTGGAGGGGGCCAGCCGGCAGGTATGGGAGGGCCGGTAGTTCCTCAGCAGCAAGGACAGCCAGGTAAGTCCAGTAATGGGTCATTAAGTGCTAAAGAAACAATTGTAATGAATGATGTGCTTCACTAAATATTCTTAATATAAATTAGGGTTCCTTTTCTCTTCATAAGTCCCACCATGTCTTGTAGTCACGTCTAGACCCACCTGGTCGTGGTTGGCTGATATTTATCCAAGCTTCGTAAGGAACGCTCGGTGTGATAATTTTTCACAATTATGGACCCTGAGCCTCCTCATTCAACAGCAGTGCGTTCAGTCAGAGGCCAGAGTGGCTGTAATACAGACTGCTTCAGGAGACCCTTCCTGCCCGCAGCCATCAGCTTCTACAAAAACCCGGTCAGGAATGTTGACTTCCAGGAGTCACGACTCTATTTTATCATTTTATTTCCCTTTTGGGGGTCGTGTGAGATGACGACACACACACAGACTCACTGCACACCAAATGTGAACTACTGAAGGGATCCTCTTAACTTAGGAGTACGCTGAGGCGGCGGTGAGGCTTTTTTTTAACCTGACAGCAAATCAAATTAATTGAAGTTATTGAATAATCCGTCTCCTAAAAAGCCCAGATGTGGATCATCCCCACAGGGACTTTATTTAAACGTCTGACCGCCACTGTCTGGTGTCTTTCTGTCTCTGATGGTCTCTCTGATGGTCTCACTGATGATCGGTCTCCGTTTGTCCTACAGGAAAGATGCCCAGCAGCATCAAGACAAACATCAAGTCTGCCTCTGGCTCCACGCACCCCTACAACCGTTGAGCCGCATCCGCCTCGTCCTGTCAGCCCATCGTCTGGGACGTCTCAGCCGGAAGTGAAGCTGTTACGGCGTCTACAGCTAAACCTGATGTTTGTAGCCTCTAGATGGTGCTATGTCGCTGTTAACGGGACTAAAGCAACTTTATATGTTTATATGTTTGTTTTTTGTAAATAAAAGAAATCCCCTTAATAATTACCGTGTTTTTTCACAGATCAGATTAAAACACAAGTAATTATTTTGCATGTATTACAGGATTCCTGTTTTCAGTCTCAGCCTTTCTTCTTCTTTTACTTTGTGTCTTTTTGTACTGAACCAAAGGTGAGAGTAATCAGGCCGGACGTCGCTCTGTGTGGCCTGATAATGTCAAAGTGTTTAAGGGGAGGGGGGTAAGGAAGTATAGCTGCTGATGTGTGAGGGGGTCCTCGCTCTGGCTGCTGCTGTCACAGCGTGCGGCCCGTGGCTGACCTACATACACCCTCTGCTCCCAAACAGGCCGGCGTCTCGCTGCTGAGACGGCTCAAAGCTGCACAAGGTCACACTCGTGAAATCCTGAACAAAGAGCCAACAGGAGACGTCCGGCAGAAACGGGAACGTTCTGCTGCTCTGCAGTATCGCAGGATAAATGATGTTAGATGGAAATTTCCACGTCACTTTACAAATTGCCTTCTAACGTTAAAAACAGTCGCACTACCATATATAAACACATCTACATCTACATGTTAAAGTAAATGAATAAACTAAATTACTTCCTTGTTTGCACAAGAAGCATATTGTTTACTATATAATGTAATTTCCCACTTAAATATTAATATCCACGACAATCAAAGAGATTCTTGTGTTAAACATGAGACAATATTTTTACATTTATATAGGTGTACAAACATCATAGTAGCTTCAAACATGCTACTAAATGGTTATTAGTCATTAAGAGTTTAATTCAAATCTAGATGAAATATCTGTTAACTATAAGCAAAAAGAAGAGTCAGTTTAATATATTTAATCAGGGCCTAATGAACAAATGATGTAAAAATACATTTATAAACCATTTATTAGCTTTTCTGAAGTAACAACATTGTTATAATCAATTTTAATCCTGTTCTCCATATAAACACAAAGTGACCACATGTTTGTTTTGACTAATGACGTTTCTAAAATAAACTTGGATAATAAAACAAATTCTCCTTTTAATGTCATGAAAGTAGAAATACTGTTGCACAAAAAGTGCTTTTAATTGCACTGTTAAGGTTTACATTTTGATCTCAATTGTTCAAAATGAGATTAAATTTGAGGCTTTTTTAGAGCATTCATATAGCATTCATAACATTTTTATTTATTTTTAATTTTACTGTCAGTGATGATCTTCTGTTGTTTTTAGGTCATCACCCTGATCTCTACATCTACGGATTCAGAACCACAAAGTTAATGTTACCCTCAGTCAGAATAAACTCATAAAATTATATATTTAAAACTATTTTTGTGCGTCTTTCTCCTCGCCTGCATCCAAAGTTCACCAAACACGACTCTGGTGACATTTGGTGTCTTCGTAAAGCAGCTTTACAGTTGAAGCCTGATATTTTTTCTTCTTCCCTGACACAAAGTCAGACCAAATCACAAAGCGTCTGACTCATGAGCTGCTGCCTGTTTAAAACATGAGCCTGAACCTGGACTTGGATGGGCTGGAAATCCAATGTAATTTTGCTTTAATCTAAAGTTCAACATCCTCTTCTTTTTTTTACTCACTGCTTTTACATTTATACCTTATTTTACTTCAGTCTCTCCACTGATGTCCTGTTATTAGAATGTGATTAATATTGTAGTCAAAAGCATAATAAAATAAGAATGCTACACCTTTAAGCAGTTAGAGAAAGCCCTGATTACATCGATGTCTCTCTTAAGTCACCTTGAATTTAAATGGTTTAATTTTAAAGGCAACACCTCCAACACAAACGCTCCACCTCTACAAATCTGGGTCATCCTTTATTATTACAGTATGCCAATACAAACACTAGGGATGCATTTTATATCTGTATATAACAGTCACTTTCTACCATTTCAATAAGCAATAATAACAGTTCATATTTATTTCCATCATGGTTGTTTCTGTTGGTGTTATGGGGAGGGGGGTGGCTCTGTGATAGTGATAGTGACGCGCTGCTAAAGCACAGAAGCACAGAAGCTATGGAGGTGAGGCTGTTTATTCACAAAGTCCAAAGGTGCAAGGAATCATATGATATATTTGATATCAGTAAAATATTGTGTTTTTTTGGGCAGCAAAATAAATAATAGTCCAGGTCTTTGTATCGGTGCATCTTAATTAGACACTGCAGGAATATTCATTCATATTCAGAGACTTGTGGACTGGAGCTGGTTGTGTTTCAGATTAAATGCAACACAAAGACTAAAAGCTGATTATGACGTAACCATTTCTGATTTGGAACAAAAATATTGTGTGTTTAAGAATCAAGAATCCGTTTATTTATGTGGCGCCAAATTACAACAGATGTCCCCTCAAGGTACTACGATAAAACCTTTTAAAATCACAGATACATCATAAGCAAATTAGTTTGAAGAAGTTTCCAGATTCATCGAGTCGTCGACTTGCAGCAGATTAGCTGTCAGTGCTTTTCAGAAAGCCAAAGGCTTCATATAGATACAACAGCAGCAGGTAGAGAGGGGAGGTGTCATGTTGTTGATATGCGTTCAAAGCTGGTGGGAGAGACTTTCTGTAACAACAGATGCAAACTAAACAAGTCTGATGATATAGACTCTTCTTTTGCATATTATTAGTTTATTATTCTAAATATCACTGATATCAGAGCCTGTAGGAATGTTTGAGTCAGTTTAAGTGTCATCACTTCCATCATGACTATTTTCATTGTTTATCTGAAAGTTGTGCTGCTTGCATCTATTTTTATTGTTCTTAACAGATTAGTGTGGTGAACATTATTGTGTTTGTTGACGTTTTTGCTTAAAACAAAGTAAATAAATAGAAACCTGCCTGTTTATGTGATCTTTTTCTCTGTTCCTAGTTCCCATGTGCGTTTGCATTCACTACCGTTTATTACTAACAAAAACAGCAAACAGGAACCCTGCCTGCATAAAAGCAGAAAATCAATCTTTTTACCCACAAAGTTAAAGTCTGCAACAAAAATATATTGGACAAAATATAAACATACAGCAGTGTCAGCTATAACCGATTATAGCTTGGTTTTTAATATAAAGTCTAATGTCATCAGCATAAGACCCAAAAACGACGGGTTTGACATCTCTGGTCTTAGAGGTCGTTGGTCAGTCGGGTTAATATGTTGAAGAATGAAAACATGTCTAAAAAGGACTGAACAATAAAAAGTTCTTGGAGTCCTCACACACATATTTGAGGTACATTGCACCTTTTAAGCAGAAGGGGATTATGTTTTTCACCATTATGAGCTTGAGAATATTCCTGGACTTTTGTGGGTGGGCAGCAGTTTACCCAGGAGAACCAGCAGTTTCTGCTCATCTCAGGTTCTCATACAGTTGGTTCCCGAGCTGAGGAGAAGAAAGATAAAACTCTGGCTCGGTGCTTCTTCTTGGTACCTCAGATCAAGCAGAGATGGAGTAAACTGCATGAAGGTCCATGGGCATTTCGTTCTCTATAGACCATAAACAAGATTCATGTTACAGACAAGGAGCTCGTGGCAATACTGTCTATTTTATCTGCAATAAGATTAAAAAGAAATTCTGACCGTCTCCTCCACTATGATATTGTGAACTCCCGGTCAAGACTCTTAAGTACGAAAGTAAAATACCTTTTAATTTCTTACATACATCATTATAGACATGGGGAGTGATTTTATAATAGTTTGAGCTAAATGAAACTTGTACAAATGAATTAACAGTGGTCCGAGACTAGAACCTTGATGAACCCCACATGTGATTTGGGTTTGCTCAGGAAAACAATCCATCGCTGGACGATTTGGAGCATCCAGTTAACCTTCCAGTCATGTTTGAAAACTGTAGGAGGAAGCTGGAGTACCCAGACAGAATCCACATTTGCATAGGGAGAACATGTAGACTCCAGGCAGAAAGACAGGATTAAAACCCAGAAGCTTCTTTCTGCTAGCGACTGCTCTATTGTTCAAGCTGGCTAAGTTTTTCACTTTATCAGAGTTCAGTCTAATTATGGTTTAATAGACATAAAGAAACTGTGAACACTATAGATTAGCAAATAATAAGACAAGACAGATAAAAATAAGAACAGCTCTGGAAACCTGAGAAGTAAATGAAGGAACTTTGATTGGAAGTAGGCCAACAGAATCTGACTCTGGGGAGCTCGGCCATCTGTTCCCACCTGGGTGGAGGCAGCGGGTAGAAGGACAGCAGCGGGGTAAAAAGCAGACACTAAAGCTGTAAAATGTGACGCATCATGTCTGACCAGAGCAGCCAGGATCCCTAAACTTTAAAAACAGAGCAGATGGACGCTGCAGAGGGAGTGACCATGGAAACCGTCTCCTGTTCAACTCCTCTGTGTAAAAAATGACCAAATATGTTCAGAGACACAAAACCCACATTACAAATCAAAACCACAACCAAACAATGAGTCTTAACCTTAAACCTTAAAATAAAGCGACCACACATCTCAGCATCCCATGATCTGTTTAACGAAGTCAAAGTCGTGACGGATCAGCCTCGCTGTTTCCTTTCTCACTCCCTCTGCTACTGACGACGAACCGCAGATGAAACGATGAACTCATTTACAACAAAATAATTGTTTTTAGCGCCAGAATGAAAGAATGAACCTTAAACATAAAAAACATAGAAATCCGGAGTCAGTCTATGCACAGAACAAAGATCCACAGAGCCTCGAATTATAGCAACATGTTACTAAGACCTCTCACAAAACATAACCACTAGCCTTTAAATCCCCCCTGGCTTACTGTATATTAGTGCACCTCTGATATGATCATTTGCAGATATGCAGCCTGACCTCAGCAGCTCTCTGTTAAGGATCTAACGTTCCTCTAATACCACCAGTGTGTCACATCCTACATCACATGAAAACCGTCATGAATAATGACCCACTCGTCTCC
This sequence comes from Orestias chungarensis, assembly GCA_032876305.1. Lineage (NCBI taxonomy): Eukaryota > Metazoa > Chordata > Actinopteri > Cyprinodontiformes > Cyprinodontidae > Orestias > Orestias chungarensis. Next base: position 1,603,506 of record JAVLVB010000098.1, on the reverse strand, counting down.
CTGTAGAGAGAGGATGAACGTGACAGATCCTCCTGGATCCTCTGAAAAACAACAACTGTTTTAGTTTTTTCCTCATTCATGTTTTACAGAGATAACTTTTTTTTCTTCTCACTCTGACATACTTTGAAGAAATATGACTTGTCCTGTAATGGAAAACGCGATAAGGTCCACATCCCACTTATTATGGAGGCTTTAGGCCAAAGCGAAGGAACAGTTGAGAGCTTTAAACTCCCACACCCAGCACTGACTCAGACATGCTCCAAATTCTCATTCAAATCCTGAAACCTGAAAGGATTCGATGCTGCGGGGCCATCCCGGCATTTCCAAATGCCTCTTTATTTATTTATTTATTTTATAAAAGTTGGGATCAGAGGAATGAATTACACGTCTGTGGGCGGAATGAACATTATGAGAAGTGCCAAGCTGAGCTAGAACACGCCCACTTCCACTTATTGCTGCTCAACTGTCCTCTGATGCATCGACTTGGGTGCAGATCATGTTTCACGATTGATCCCTGTTACAAAAACGACAAGCCTCAGTCTTCTCTTTTAAGATTTGACAGGTTTGGAGCATACGGGGGAGGAAACTGATTATTCCTTATCTCTATATTATCCTTGATTTCCACACATGTTCTATTACATTCTTATCGGATTAAAGGCTTTTCTAAGTACTTAGTATTTGGATTTCTATGGTTGTTTCAGTTATTGAAGTTCAGGATTCTAATAATTGAGGTAAAAATAGTTATTGCTTTAAGTGCCATTTCCCATAATCACCTGCTTTTACAGTGAGTTTGTTTTTAAACTTTCTCGCGATCATTTCCTCCCAACACCGGACGGTCGTGAACATTTCACATCACTTTGTGTATGTTTGAGGTTTCCTACTCCCGTCTCATCACACATAAAATAATGTGTCCTTTTGGTTTCCAGCTGAACCCAAAAACAGGAAGAACAAACGAGAGGAGCTGAAGTTCAGAGGCAGGCGACTAAATGAACCAATCGGACGGTTCTCCTTTGCTCTACCTTCTTCATGTCTCACTCTATAG
>JAVLVB010000098.1:1575961-1594296 GCA_032876305.1 Orestias chungarensis | reverse complement strand
ATAGATAGATAGATAGATAGATAGATAGATAGATAGATAGATAGATATAGATAGATAGATGGATATATAGATAGATGGATATAGATAGATAGACATAGATAGATAGATAGATAGATTGATAGATGGATATAGATAGATAGATAGATAGACATAGATAGATAGATAGATTGATTGATAGATGGATATAGATAGATAGATAGATAGATAGACATAGACAGATAGACAGACAGACAGATAGATAGATAGATAGATAGATAGATAGATAGATATAGATAGATAGATAGATGGATATATAGATAGATAGATAGATATACATAGATAGATAGATAGATAGATAGATAGATAGATATAGATAGATAGATGGATATATAGATAGATGGATATAGATAGATAGACATAGATAGATAGATAGATAGATTGATAGATGGATATAGATAGATAGATACTAGATAGATAGATAGATAGATAGATAGATAGATAGATAGATAGATAGATAGATATAGATAGATAGATGGATATATAGATAGATGGATATAGATAGATAGACATAGATAGATAGATAGATTGATTGATAGATGGATATAGATAGATAGATAGATAGATAGACATAGATAGACAGACAGACAGACAGACAGACAGACAGACAGACAGATAGATAGATAGATAGATAGATATACATAGATAGATAGATGGATATATAGATAGATGGATATAGATAGATAGATAGATAGACATAGATAGATAGATAGATAGATAGATAGATAGATAGATAGATAGATAGATAGATAGATATACATAGATAGATAGATAGATAGATAGATAGATAGATAGATAGATATACATAGATAGATAGATGGATATATAGATAGATGGATATAGATAGATAGATAGATAGACATAGATAGATAGATAGATAGAAAGATAGATAGATAGATAGATAGATAGATGGATATATAGATAGATAGATAGATAGATAGATAGATAGATATAGATAGATAGATATAGATAGATAGATAGATGGATATATAGATAGATGGATATAGATAGATAGATAGATATACATAGATAGATAGATAGATAGATAGATAGATAGATATACATAGATAGATAGATGGATATATAGATAGATGGATATAGATAGATAGATAGATAGACATAGATAGATAGATAGATAGAAAGATAGATAGACAGACAGACAGACAGACAGACAGATAGATAGATAGATAGATAGATAGATATAGATAGATAGATAGATATAGATAGATAGATAGATGGATATATAGATAGATGGATATAGATAGATAGATAGATAGATCACCCACAGGTTAAGTGTAAAAATGAACCATTAAAAAACTAAAATAAACAAAACAGTAATTTACTAAAGAGTTTGAATGATCTTTTGTCCACCAGGGTCTAATGTTAAATGAAAATGTAACCATTACAGGACAGAGTGTGGAGCTCCATTATAAGGAGTACAGTATAAAAATGAATGTGTTCAAAAATGTGCTAAACTAGTCAAATGAAGCGGTTGTGCAGAATTGGTTCAGGTTGGTAATATAAATAAATTATGTGGAAGTGTCTGGTCACATGGAGGATCTGCTCTTTCCATCAAAAATGAATAAATAAAGAGTTAAAAGAAGATCTGGAGGCATTAGGGGACAGAATCTGTTGGCAGGACGACATTTAATCGTGTATTTACCAGAATTTTGCTTTTATGAAAGATCAACTAACATTTCTTTAAAGCATCATTTTAAGTGTACATGGGTGTCTAAGCTGTAGCTGGGAGCTCTGTGTTAACAGATCAGAGGAATTAAACCTGGTAACAAGAAACAAACCCTCATAAATACAGGATTTATTGACTGAATCATTTCTCCTCCTGAGACAGTGAGGAGGAACACGGGTCGGGTCATGCATGTGTTTCCTGCTCTATCTTCTCCCCAGCCCTACCTGCGACTGCACGTTGGCTCCCACCTGAGCCCCCTGGTACGAGTCCCCATTGAGAGACTGCACGCTCATGAACAAGTCGCCGGAGTTCGACATGTTAAAAGAGCCGGCAGAACCTGAAAGGAGAGACGGAGCAGTGGAATCACAGAGGGGAAGCAAGATCCAGGCAGCATGCAGAGGTTAGTGAGCGGGGCAGCTGAGCAGGGAGAAAGCACAGGGACAGAGTCTATGCTGGCAGATTAGAGTCTATGATGGCAGATTACAGAGTCTATGCTGGCAGATTAGAGTCTATGATGGCAGATAACAGAGTCTATGATGGCAGATTAGTCTATGCTGGCAGATTAGAGTCTATGATGGCAGATTACAGAGTCTATGCTGGCAGATTAGAGTCTATGATGGCAGATTACAGAGTCTATGCTGGCAGATTAGAGTCTATGCTGGCAGATTACAGAGTCTATGATGGCAGATTACAGAGTCTATGCTGGCAGATTAGAGTCTATACTGGCAGATTAGAGCCTATGATGGCAGATTACAGAGTCTATAATGGCAGATTAGTCTATGCTGGCAGATTAGAGTCTATGATGGCAGATTACAGAGTCTATGCTGGCAGATTACAGAGTCTATGATGGCAGATTACAGAGTCTATGCTGGCAGATTAGAGTCTATACTGGCAGATTAGAGTCTATGATGGCAGATTAGAGTCTATGTTGGAAGATTAGCGTCTATGAATGGCAGATTACAGAGTCTATGATGGCAGATTATGGAGTCTATACTGGCAGATTAGGGTCTATGATTAGCAGATTACAGAGTCTATACTGGCAGATTACGGAGTCTCAACTGGCAGATTACGGAGTCTGAACTGGCAGATTACGGAGTCTCAGCTGGCAGATTACAGAGTCTATGATGGCAGATTACAGAGTTTATGCTGGCAGATTACGGAGTCTATGCTGGCAGATTACAGGGAGCAGCATGTGTGATTCTGAGGCTAACAGCAATTAGACATGTTCTCTTGTTCTCGCGTACAATCACAGGGACCAGGTTTTCTATCATCACAAGGTAATCCCATATTTTCAAATATGCTGCAGTAACGTAGGAGTGACAGAAGGGCAACATGTCCTTTCAACAATCACTTTATGCATACAGCGCCAATTTACAACAAGTCACTTTACTAGAGAATCAAACTTACATTGTCACTCTAGTAGAAAAGCTCCCAGGTTACGCTAGGCTAAGCTAAGCTAAGCTATGTTAAACTAAACTAGGCGAAGCCCTTTAAATCAGTCTAAACGTACTACAGACACGTTTTAAACACACCACTGGGGATTATACAGTATGACAGACTGAGATCAGCTATGATAACACACTGGGGTCACTAATGCTTCATTCGTTCACAAAGATTCACATTTCACCAAGTCTGATAATCCTCTTTGGTTTCGCAAAAACAGGAGCATGGACACTCCACATGGACACAGTCCAAGTCTGGCTGATGGATTTAATGCTCCTATGTTTGAGTGAGGACTAATACGATCAGATAGAGTAAAAAAAGATGTGTTAAAGGCTCGGAAAGGAGTTAAGCAGAGAAAAGAGTAGAGGAAGGATGTCCATGTTAAGAAGTAACTGTTTTTACTAAAACCACCGGTGGCACCAAAGTGGGCGATGCCAGGAGTGGGTGGGGAGGATTTTCATCTAACGGAGTCATTGTGGAGCTCAGCTGGTCTGAGCCGGGTCAGTTGGACCTTGTGGCTCCCGGCCCAGGACAGAATGATAGGGTGAGCGTAGCGCTGACATCCCCTAACGCTGGCTAACGTTTGATGCTAAGTTTTAATTAACATTAACACTTAATTTTGTTAGGAACCACATGGGAATAATGTAATTGCAGAAATAAGTAGAACAAAAATAATAAATTGTTTATCATACCTATAAATAATTTGGTGTATTACTAATATATACATTTTGGGGAATTTGGAAAACGGGGCGTAAATTAGAACCAGAGAGCGACGACGTTGACAACTAAAGGGACGATCCGTGATTTTTATTGGAGGACGAGCGAGAGGAGCCTCCGATGAGTCAGAGATCCGCCCACAGGACACGATCTCCTCTGGCTCAGGCAGCAGAGCCAGGCATCAACTCTCTTTACGTATATCGTGTTAAATCACTTTGTTGTGTGATAAGAGTGTACATAGGTTTTTAAATTTACAATTTCTATTTGCTTCCTAAGTTATAAAATTGGTTTGTTAAACATATTTGTGAGACATTACATTGTTTAGTAAAGTAGCTGTACATAAAAACGCCTAAAGTAATGGGTGCATTTGTACAAAAAAGTCATATATTACTTTATTATGTGAAAGATTGTTTGTTGGTTTTGACATTTACAATTTCTATTTGTAATCTAAGTTGTGAAAATGGTTCGTTAAACATATTTGTGGTTTTCACAGTTAAAAAGTTAGACTTTTTTCTACTCGGGTTTTATGTTTTTTGAGTGATTATAGGTCCACTGTGTTACTATGGTCTGTCAAAAAGGAGTAAATCCACAAAGGGAAGGTTGTGCTATAAAAAAATGATACCAAGCAATAGAGGATAAACATTTGAAATATAAAGATAAAATCAAAAGTAGTCAAAAATGGCAAACTATACCCTGGACTCCAGAAAGCTAAAACAAGAAAGAACTGTGAAGCAATTAAGGTAAAGTGAATGTAAAAAAATCTACTTTCCTCATTGAAACAGAAAATGTACATTATTGTTTAGGCGTATTTGAACCATTGAGACCCGCACTCCTCAACAGATGGTGGCGCTATTGCACTCCCAACAGCAGTTAGCTGAACGCCAATTAACTCCAGGAGAAGAACAATCTGTCACTGAGCTGAACGAGCTGATATAGTAACATGAAGAGAGCACCCTCGTGAGTTCCTGTTGGGTTTAGTTACCATTTAAAGTAAATACTTTATTTTTTCTCTAACTTCTAATTAGTAATCTAGGGAGTTTTCATTTGTAATGTATCACAAAATAGGCGATGAACCGCCATGTTGGATGAGGACCCATACGTATGTTGTATCTTGAGCAGCATTGGAAGTAAGGTAAGAAAAAAGATGATTTCACAAATGTTTTAAACAGGAAAGACTTAAAAGGAAAACATCTATTTCTTAACATGGGAGTCGAGGACTGGGGTTTAAGTTAGGTTGGGTGTTCGGTAGTTCTGCAGTGAAAAGGTCTAATCACTTTCAAAGCATGCAAATACATTGTCGTACATCCTTGTTTTTGATTTTTTTTGGTGATATGCATCAACAGACGTATCTGATGAACGTCATTACGAAACATTTAGTAGAGAAGGTCAAGTAAAAGGAACGGTAGGGATGTGGAGTTTGGCTGAAGGCTCAGGTTGTTTCAGCTCTAGCAGCTCTTATTAGGTGGATGTATAATAATGCTAAACATTGAGGCTGTTTATAGTAATAACAGTGCGGTATGGTGTGATAGGAATAATTGATGTGATGTCCTATTTTGTCCTTTGCAGTATCAGCGCTGAAAAAGCCTTAAATGTGTTAGACTGATGGACAGAGAGGAAGTATACGTTTAACCCCAGCACAGCCAGGGACTTCCTGTCTCACCTGCAGAGTTTGGAGTGGAGGGTGAATTTGCTTGGCTTCCATGTGAGGAGGCATTAGCCGCACTCACGGCAGTTCTCGCTGCGTACATGTTGGCTTCTTCTTGGAACTTACCAATGTTTTTCTTGTATCTGATTCTTTTATTCCCAAACCAGTTGGAAACCTGTGCAGACAGAAAAAAAGAGAAAGACAACAAGAGAATAAACTTTACTCCTTCAGATGTATAAACACAGACACAGACACAGACACAGACACAGACACAGACACAGACACACACACACACACACACACACACACACACACACACACACACACACACACACACACACACACACACACACACACACACACACACACACACACACACACACACACACACACACACACACACACACACACACACACGCAGGGCCTCTTTAAAGACTTGAATGGCCTTTAATGGCATGTGAAACACTGCAGAGAGCCTCCGTCAGGAGCTACACAGACCGGTGCTGTGAATCCGCATTAGCGCCAGAATGAAATGATTGCCAATAACGGTCTCATTATGTCACCGTGACTGCAGCTATCATCACAACTCACACGAGCGCCAATCAGTCAACTTCCGCTAGCACCCATTACGGCTAATGGACTCCCAGACGAAGCCAGGGGGGTAATCCCGTCCTTAATGATAAACAACATTAAAATGAAAACCAAATCAATCCTGCAAAGTTTCTAACAGACAGAGAAGGTAAACATTCTCCTTTGTTATGGGCGAGAGACTGAAACTCCACAAATCACCGAGCTAGCGAGCGACTCCCACCATCGAGCTCAGCTGCATCCTCGGATTCATCTGCGTGAAATTAACGAGAGCAGCTGAGAAGACGATCCATTCCAGGATGATGGATTCACAACACAAACCGCTGTTTACCTTGGCGTCACCATCGTTTTCCTTATTATCAACTCTCGCAGGACTGAAACGAGTCGAGTTGCTGAGGTGCGGAGATGAAACAAACAAACAAACAAACAAACATAAACAAGACGTTGGAATACTTTACAACTCTCTGAGGCCAGAAGCTTGTCCAGAGGTCAAGTATCTTCAGTGGTTCTATGAAAGTTAGCTGCCAGGGTCACTGTTAGACGACGCGATCGCTCACGTAGGGACGCACCGATTTGAACATTTGAGCAGATATTGATGACCGATATTAATACTGCAGTTGTGGCTGGTATTATGAACACCTTCATATCCTTTTGACATACGGACACAAACCCCACTCAAACACAAACAGTGAAAAAAAATAGAAATAAATATTGTTTTTTTTACATCAGCCTAATTTATCGAGCCGATAATTTAAAAAAGGGACCAACTACTTCAGATCTATTACGTATCCCTAACATTCATCATTTATCTCAGGCGTCTTTCGTAGCTCCTTCGTCAAGTTGGAATGGTGTAGTTAGCTTGTAATACCGATCCAGTTTCTACTTATCGGACCGATACAGATATGTTAAATCCTTATCAATATAAGCCTGTACTAATGTAAATGTTCATATATATGCCTCAACCCCACATGATATCAGCAAATACATGTTATCGACGTCTTAGATATCGTTTCAGCCCACCGTTTTGTATCGGTGCGCTGCTAGTTGTATTATTTCTGAACGTTTTCTGCTCTAAGTGTAACCCATGAAGAGGTGGAAGTTTCGCCAGCATTGCCTCGGTAGGTTATTAACTTTAACTTATTCAGTCATTAAACCGCAACGTGTTTAATTGGACCGTCACAAGAACGGCTAACAGAAAAGTGACGCACTGGTGTCACATGACCAGAGCACTCTCCTCCACACTTCTACTGCGTCTCCCTACATCCTGCACGATTAACGCGCTTTGAAACCTCCGCTGTGAGACATTTTACCTTGAATGAGTGAAGGCATACCTCTGCTTTCGTCGCTGAACCTCACACAAGAAAACGAGCGTCCCACAGGAAGTTGGCGCTGAGGTTGGTGTGTTTGTCGTATCCCACGGCCCTGCTAGGTTTTCTAGCTGATTCCAGAGAGGGTTTTAATGGCTTTCTTTGAACAGGACCTTTGTTAAGGCCAGTGTAGGACACAGCTGTCTCGTCACCAGATCTTCCCGTCCTGCTGTTCTTGTTGGAGCAGCTCTGTTACGTTACGTCTGATTGGTTCCTTTGACCTTCTTCATCATCCTTTTGACGGAAACTTTGCATGTTTGGACAATTATTCCCTCTGATTTCAGACGCCGTGCAGCTGGAAGGATTTTTTTGCTCCGGTTCTTAACTTTTGTGGCACAAACGTAGTGTTTTAACCTCCGATTAGCTTCTTAGGGAGGCGATGTGGATGCAGAGCAGAACCACAGAGCAGAGAAACTCTCTCTCATTGATTATAAAGATTCTAACGTCTCTAAACTTCCCAAACATGCAACCACAGCAATTTAAAGAGCAACGGCACAATCACATGAAATGGATTAGCTGTTAGTATTTCATAAGACTACATGGCAACAGTCTTCAGTCAGGGCCCTATTCAGATTCACTGCGACACTGACTGCTACTAGATATCCAATAAAAACTAATTGAAGGTAATTGGAGGACAGGAGTTACAACAATGTAGAATAAATAAAGTTTTAATATTGAAACCCTCCAGAACGTTCTCCCCGCTGTTTCTGCTGTCTCCTGGGTCTTAATGGTGCCGTTTTTTGTTCATCTAACAGAGAACAGCTGGGTTTATTGGGGGGTAAACTACATGAAGGGGAACTTTGATACTATCCAGTTACACAGACAGGCTGATATAACTGCAGTGAACGGTGGTGGGCTGTTGACTCTGCATCCAAACTAACGGAACATGACGACTGTGTGCTGCTTTAGCCAGCTAGCTCCATTGTTAGCTTACCTCTCTGGATCAGCATCTCACTTACATGTGATTGATTGATGACTGTAAACGCCAGTTAACTGCTTTTAGTGTTAGTACAACAAAAATGATGTTTACACTTTAGACAGGAGCAGCAGAACAGGAGAGCTGTCCGTATCCCTAACAGCCATAAAACCATCATCCCTGACAGCGTCTCCAGGGTTCAGTCCTCTGTGGTGCAGAGGACGCAGCGGTCTGCTCGTACCTGGGCCACTGTGATGGCACACTTCTTAGCCAGCTCCTCTTTGGCCTCCTCACTGGGGTACGGGTTACTGAGGTGGGAGTAGAAATACTCGTTCAGGATCTCTGTCGCCTGCTTGTTGAAGTTTCGTCTTTTCCGCCTGCAGACAGAGGAACAGGTCAGTCTCTACTGTGCGTACGGCGAAGTCTGCCCCTCCCCCCTCTAAGGTTTTATTCATCTTTATACAAAACTAACAACGCCGGGGTGCTTAAGACGGCAGCATACTGGAGTTGCTCTCTTGCACTTGTACTTTTACTCATGGACATTTCTAATGATGCATAACCATGGCAACAAGGTGGTTTACAACTGGGATCACAAGAGCTGAAATAATTCCTCAAATGCTCAATCAGTGGCCTCTGCAGCAACACAGACTGCTACAGGAGATCCCACCTGCCCATGAGCATCTGCAGCGAATATTTCAGGAACCTTGGATCACATGAGCACCAGAGACGCGAGGCGTGCATCGTAACGTCGTAACTGTGCAGGAGAAGAAGCCAGACGTGCTAAATCTGGACATAAACAATGTCTGGAGTTTATCGTTCCTTTTCTCTCAGCTTCTGATTCTACGACGACGCGTCGGCTCACCGGCTTTAGCGTCCGTGGTTACTGAGCCAAACGTTGTGCTGCTGTGTGACGTCTGGCAGAAGTCTGCTGGCCGCCGTATTTAGTAATTAGAATGGGATTTCTGTACCTGTCTTACTTTGTGATCAGTCTAATCTTTGTGGTCACTCCTCCTCTGCCATCTCTCTCTGCCTCAGCTGGCCTGGGCACCAATCAGGAGACAGCTCGTCTGTATTTACGTTGCTCTCTTACATCGCTCTCTTACATCACCCATAGCTGGAGTCTTTTGTTTGTTACTCGGCTCCTAAACTGTCGAGATCCATTACGGATGTTTCAGTTTTTAATACAGATGGATCACATCTGGCTCTGGAATATAATACATTTGAATTTATTTCATAAACTATCTCTAAATGAACCTCATTAACTATCACATCCAAACATTGAACTTAATGAAAAAAGAAAAGCAGCCCTTCATAGAAGGAAACGTTTGGCGTTTTCTTCTTTTGTCTCTATTATTTATTTACTTTGAACGCACCAGATCATGGCAGTGGAGTGTTTCTTTAAATGGAAGCACACATTTTTCATATTTGCTTCAGACGGCCATACAGACGGACAAGTGTCAAAACTGTTGTAGTAAATCTAACAGATCATTTCTGCATGGTGAGGATATTGCATACGTTTTTTTAAATAATAGTAATGCTAGCTAGCTGGGATGCTAACAGCTGTTTGTAGTTTGAAACTGAACATAACTCCGTTTTTGTAGGTTTTTACTTCCAGGCGTGTTAGAATGAGGACTCCAGTGTTTGACAGCCTGAACTGATCCTACATGAACACCAGCAGATTTATCTGCCAGCACACCTTTAAGGCAGAGCGGCGCTTTTTTGAGTTGGCTGACCCTTCCTTTCTTCCTTCCTTCTTCGGCACCGATCAGGTCATGTCTGCCAGCGAGGGCTTTGAGGAGCCTTGCGCTAAAACCTCTGTCCCCCGCTCCAGCAGCTCGCAAGAAATCTATGTAAATGCGCTCAGCATGGGCTCCAGCAGCCGCTCGACTAATCAGAGCGTGCCAGAGCATCTCCACCAGTCAAAGCTTTGCTCTCCACGTCGCCGCTGCGGCAGCGTCACGATCATTTGCAAGAGAGTAGCTGAGGGGAAGCTTTATACGGGCGCGCACGCCTCATTTAAATGTTATGCCTCCAACCCCAGCTTTGAGTGGGATTTATCCTGGGAGAAATGTATGCAAATCCAAAGCACGCATCAAAGAGAACAAGCGATTACATTTTGAAAAAGGAGAAGCTGTTAGGACTGTCGCGTGTGTGGTACGGCGCACAGAAACAAACACGCTACCCGGGCTTCCTAACTCAGTTATGGCTCCAACACAGCTGGACGAGGACACACACCTGGCATCCAGGAAGCGGGAGCGCAGGATCATGACGGCTTCGCACGTGCTCTGTTTGAGCTGCATCTGGATGGAGCTGAACTTGCGGTGGATGATGCTCACCATGCGCTCGATCTCTTTGGGCGAGATGGGCCGCGTGCGCGACTGCTCCCGCAGCAGGTTCATGACGTGGGTGGTGAACTCGTTGCAGGCCTGCGGGGAGAAGGGAGCACGGCGCCGTGTCAGAGGAGAGCAGGCGGCGTCCGCTCTAACACAGCTGCAGATGAGACGCCGCTCTGTCAACAAGGCGACGTCCCACAAACAACAATAAACGCTTTCACTCTACAAAATGAAGTAAAACCTGTTTTGTTTGTAAAAATACACAGAAAAACACTTAAAGGCAAGGCTTTTATTTATGAACCTCTTAAATATGAGATGCATTAGTTGGATTTTGTGCCATTTTGGCTCTTTCTGTATAAATGCTAAAACTGCTATGGAGTTCTGGAACGTGGCTTCTTACTGAAACCTTTCAAACTTGTCAATTACTTCATTTTGATTCCTGCTGCTTCAGAATTTTAATTATTGTATTTATTGAATTACTGAAAGCGCATTCATTTATTATTAATATTTCAAATGTATTAACTGTCAGTACCCTCAGAAAAACATAAATCCTTGATTCTGCTGTGAATTCTGCAACCTTTCGTCCTGTTTTCTGCGATGAAAATGTAGGAAAGTGTGAAAACTTGTGAATTGTTGTTTCCAAATGCAGGAGAATAAACCTGCTTCTCCCTCATCTAGTAAACAGCAAACATGACATAACATAGCAGCATAGCTGAGCTAGTTATTTAGTCCCGTTATGCTAACTTAGAGTCTTGGACCATTTAAGGTCATCTATAACGTAGTATGAGCTAAATATGAACATTGCTTAGTTCTGAAATCCAGAATCTGTCTAAGAACAAAGCCAGTTGTTACTAACTTAAAGCTCCTGTAGTAAGACGCTGGATAAACTTCAGTCCATTTGCTTTTATTAGTTTATGGGGCAGATCTGACACATCCAAGATGGCCGACGCGCTGACGTGCCGCCGCTGCTGGGACCAAAACTTGTGTTTGTTATGGTGGCGCACAGAGGTGATGACGTCACTCTGCGACATGCCGGACCGTTCACTTTTGACTGGAGGGGTTAGTGTCAGTCAGAAGAAAGAAATAATCAATTAATTCATTTCAATGTACATAATTCTGTGATTTCTGTGCTCAGATGCTATTTATGCTGAGAAAATGCGGCTTTTTAACAGTCATGCGCACCCCCGCATATTCTGCTCCCTTTCCTTGATTTTGCAGGATTTTCTGTGATCGGAGGGACTGACTTGTTGTTTTTACCTTTTGTGTCTGTTTTCTTAACACAGAATCATCCCTCGGATTCACAGATGGCGAGCTGACCTTTGAACCTCCGATAATGGAGTGTAAAATAAACCAGTTACATCCTCGCACACACAGGACGATCGTAGCTTTCGAGTCGCCGCCCGGCTCATGTGAGCTACAGCGGCTTGTCGCCTTCATTTTGATCTTTCTTAATTGCAACAGAAGCACTTGTATGTTTCATATTTAACAGGAAATGGTGACTGAAGCAGGCTGAGAGGAAGCGGTGACAGCTGCTCCCTACGACACACGTGTGCAGCAAAGCTAACCCCGGGAGACGAAGACGCGGCGCCGGCTCCTTCCTTCTCCCGTGTGACACCAGCCGTGAATTCGCTGCCATACTCCACTCAGACTCCGTCTCTTACTGTCTCCTCTTCTTTATTCCTGCTCCTCGTCTCCAGCTCTCCCTGGATTTCGCCGTGTCAGGCTTTGTCTCTGTCTGTCTATCTGCCTGCTCATCACATTCTATTGAAAAAGCGACGCTATTGTCGGATGTGAAGGCGATGAGAGGAGCTACGCGCGGCGACGGCACAACACGCTGCATGTGTTGGACTAATGTGGGATAAGAAGAAGAAAAAAGGACTAAAAAGTGAATTCCTACTGACAGCTGATGCATTAAAGAAGCAGCCTGGATGTGCGAGGCCTGCCACTTTATTCCTCGTAGATAAGACTTTCAGCGCTGAGATTCTTACAGATGTTCAGAATAAGCAAACAGCTGCAGAACATCAGGATCAGGAGACGATTATTTGGACGTCTGAACTGAAGTCCAAGACAGGAAAAAGTGATTCTCAGTTAGCTTAGCTGTTGCTATCAACCTAAATCAGTAACCAGAGCAGCAGCTAACAGATAATGACTCTCCACAGATACTTGCAGCAGTATTTAACCTTTGACCTTCTTTACATGTAGATGTCACAGATTTAATAATAATTTAAAAAAAATCATCCACAGTGTTCCGAAAGGTGCAGCGTGCATCTGTATTTTTTTTATATTTGTCTGTATGCATACATTTTTCAAGTCCTGCTGCAGATTTTCACATCTGTACTTTGACTAGGCCAGCAGCCCGAAAACCTTTATATTCCAAAGAGTTGTTTTTGCTCACAGTCCAGACATATGAAACACGCTTAGAGACAAAAATGTTACCCCATTACTGATCTAGTAAATATGTGATATTTCACGATTCCCAATTTTATTTCTACTTTTCAGTGTTGAAGGTCGTAAAAAACAAACAAAAAAAAACTATAATTAGCTTCTTTTAAAAACTTTTTTTTCTATTAGAAAGTTTTGCGAACGCTCCAAAGACCTGCAGGCAAATATTTGGTAAGTATTGTATGTTTTATTGATGTTGTGAAAATAATTGTGAATTTATGTTAAAATAAACTAATTAAATGATGAAATTTAATAAACAAATAACCAGGATGATATAATAAGAGTCATTATAAGCATTTAAGGGATTAAATTAACACTGATTTATGTAGCCTGTCCTAAAGATTAAGCAAATCCAAAATACTTGATTAATCCCAAAGGGAAATTATTGATTTGGGACATATTCATGTTTAAGTTATGTTGAGTCAGCTTTATTTGTTGAAGCATATTTCAGCAACAAGTCTGTTCAAATTAATTTCTATAATAAAAATGAAATGAAACTGATATTATTAACTATTCACACTTCGTTTATCAGTAGTTTTTTCATAATCGCGATAATAGACATCTTGATATAGTTTTATGTCGTCTGAGATAAAAACCGTACATTTTTGGTCCCTGTTTTGTTTTTTAGAGTCTGCATAATGGGACTGATGAAGAACTGTGTTGCAGAAGTAGTAGTGGCACAGAGTCAAACAAGGTAGGTCAAAGTAGATGACAATTGATTATTGGCACATCCATAAAGCCGATATCGTTTGACCTCACCTGCTCATACTTCTCCAGCTCTGTGTGGTAGATCTGTCTGATCTGGGAAAGCTTGGCTCTGTAGTCCGAGTGCTCGGTCGAGTTGTCGGGCGCCATCGCTCCTGAGGCTGCCGCCGCTGCCGCCGCCGCCGCCGACCCGCTGCCTTTCTCTGGCCCCGACACGCCCTCCGCCAGCAGCATGTTGTCCAGGCGCATGAGCTGGGGGTCGGGAGGCTCCTCCTCCTGGGCGCCGCGGATGCTGAGCACTGTGGCGACAAGAGGAGGTCAGGGGTCAGGTTTGAAAGGTCACACTTGCGGCTGGGGTCGCATTGCGTCTGCTTCAATCAAACACCCCAAGGTCACATGACCAAACCCCTCCCCTTTCACAAACGCAACACCAAACAGCAACAGGCTACAAAATAAATACGGGTTAATATCTTTTACCGCTGATTTAGAAACATGAGCAGCAGGTAAATGGAACGAGAAACCGAGTGACCCCCCGATAATTACCGGCATCATTTCAGCTGCTAATGTGAAAAGTTGTTTGTCTGACAGATTATCATGATTTCTACTAATAAACAGGCCTGGGATTATTTTTCAAATCATATTTATGTGACATGTGAGGCTTGTAGAGCCCCCAAAACTAATCAGACCATAATATTTAATTTAATTAGCCTAAATTTAAATAGTGACTTGAAGTCATTGAATTAAGAAAATTGAATAATTTAGGAGTTTCTCACTCATATTTACTTGAAAATAAAGATTTTGGTGACTCGATGTCACAAGCTGAGTCAGCCTTCCCCCCACTAGAGGGCTCTCTTGTCATTTAGGTTGTTTAAATCCCATCTTCCATTTTCTGAGGCGAAATCGTTTCCCTCAGCCTCCTCCTCCTCCATCCTGAGTTCGTCCATTTCAATATGAAGCTCCACTAACGTGTTCAGCTCACCAGTGGATCCCTGACAGATCCGAGCGTGAAGCCTGACTTAGTGGGCGGCTCGTCGTGTGGTCTGAATGAAAAGGGACAGGCGGGGAGAGCTTCATTAATTCAGACACAATGGGAGTGCTTGGTGCATTGACCCCGGGCTGGCCGTCCTGAGTGGAGGTGGGGGGGGGGTCACTGGGATGAGAATGAGGTCTGCTGTAGCAGCAGCTGATAGGAGGGGGGGGCACTCTAAGACATGGCGAGTGGAAGGGTCAGCGGTCCAGGAGAGTGAAGAAGGAAAGCCGGATAAAGAGGACCTGTTGGGATGTCAGAGCTATAAAAACATACGCTCTCATTATCGCCACGGCGATCATCCACCGACAGCTCAGGCAGCTGTACAGCGCAGCTACGTTGTGACCCGCATCAGAACCTCTAAACCTGCCTGGCCCATCAGCAGCTGCTCACTTTCCCTAAACTCACCGCCTCATAAATACCTGAACGGAGAACCGAGCGAGAGAAAGAACCAGAGCTGCCGTCAGCAAAACAACTCATGGACTGACGGCTTTTCTTTGCAGTGGCAGGGACACGGGATCCTGGTCAGGTTTCTGCTCAGCTCATTATAATTTTAGCCAGTTCAGATGAACACACACATGTCGTGAGTGTTCAGTCGTTTTAAATCCGGAAGATTAGTTTTAGTAAAACACAAATTTCTGTTTGTTTCTTGTGCTTCCTCGTTTTAACATGCACACTTTCAGTTTTGCTGTTATTCTTAATTGACTGACTGTTTGACACTTAAAAAAATAAAAAATTGACACTTTAGCACCCCAAAAAAATGCTAAAGCTTTTAAAAATTGCTACATGTACGGTTTTTTTACTCCCTTCTTAGTAACTAAGAATTAAGAAAAACAAACAACTTTTTTAGTTATTGTTTGAACATTTTAAAGCCGATCCGGAGTAAGATATTTTTATTATTGTTAACATCTGTTAGTCATGAGCAAATACTGAACACCATAGCTACGGTGCTTTAACAAAGCACGCCCCCAGATGGGTCTCAATCAACAGAAAACTATTTAAAACACAGTAAAACAGCATCACAACATGAATGTGTTTATTAGACCTGAAACGACTAATAGATTTAATCCATTGAAATCCATTATTAAAATAGCTGACATCTAGTTTAGTCGTCGATTAGTTGCTTTATAATCACGTTTTACCGTAAGTTTTTAACACAATCTCTTATATTTGCAGTCAATAGGTGGCAGTAATGAGCAAAATAACGATGTCATCTACCAGTGGATACCTAATAAGAAAATAAACGCGCTAAATATTGTTAATGAATTCAGTTTTTATTATTTTAGGGTTGCAGGTGAACAGAAAAGAAAGCAAGCAATAGGAACACATGCGGAACAAGACGCTCACCCCCAGCAATGTCAACCACTTACTAACTCTGTTCTAAACATGCTGGTAGAGACACAAGTTCAGATTATTAGTAACAATAATGTCCAACAAAGTCAGAACATTCACAATAAACATCTAATTAAATACGAATTTAAATGTAGAGAATAATAAGGGCTGAGAATTTGGTTAATATGCTGAACACTCAACAAGTTTCATGGATGGTACATTATTTTTATTTTTCATGCCAAAAAATGATCAAATATTTTACACTGTTGAGCTCATTTGTTCCTTTAAACAAAGTTAAATAAATTGCACTGAACGGCTCAATTGTAATGTCTTTTCCATTTTCTAATTAAAATACATTGTTGTTAGT
This sequence comes from Orestias chungarensis, assembly GCA_032876305.1. NCBI lineage: Eukaryota > Metazoa > Chordata > Actinopteri > Cyprinodontiformes > Cyprinodontidae > Orestias > Orestias chungarensis. The sequence continues at coordinate 1,577,691 of JAVLVB010000098.1, read as the reverse complement.
TTATATGTGAAAGTAAAGAAAATAAAAAATAAAAGTGATTAATCGATTAATTGTAAAAATAATCGACAGATTAATCGATCATGAAATTAAACCTAGTATTATAATCGTAGAATTGATAATGCATAAACTAAGTCAAACAAGGAGCTACCATGACTACAATGCTGATCTTTAGTCTTAAAGTAAAAAAACGTTCCCGTCTGGAATCAGTTTTCAAATTCAGAGTGACCAAAAACCACTTAACCTACGTTCACACAGCAAATGTGAGACAGAATCCTATTTTTCCCGATGGCTTCTATAGTTGCTTCAGCAGATATGGCCCTGCTTGGTGTCTGAAGGTGGTTAATTATCAGCAAGAACGATCACCACAGAAAACACTGAGGACCTGAAAACACTTTATACTCCAAATGTTTGCTTAAGTTTACCAAATAAGGATTAAACTCAAACTAATTTCAAATTAAACGCCTGACTTGCTTCTCTCTTTTTTTTAACCATCAAGGATGTGGAATGAAACATGTAAAATAAAAAGCTCAGTACCCAGAAAAACAATCGTCTCCAAGTTTTCTTGTAACTTTGGCCGAGTGTTTGTTTGACTTGGCTGGAAGCTCCTCCAGCATCGCAGAGAAGGTCGTTTCTTAGGAGACGTCTTGGAGACACAGAGGAACTATTTCCCCCTCCCTAAACCACAAAGGTCATGGAAACTACTGTAGACGAGTGGATCCAGCAGCGCCGCCTCTTCCAGCTCAAACCGAGCACATGAAGAGGGGCTTCAATTGACAATGAGCACAAACCCTGGTGCGATCCCCCAGACATGGCTTGTTGACACGTGTACATAGCCTCACTAATCAGCCTCCCATCACCAGCGCGCTCCGCTCACAGGCAGGCCCAGATCCCGGCCCGGCGCCGCTCCGCTGCTGATCCAGCTGTCTTGGAGAGCATCTGTCAGGAGGGACCCAGGAAGGAACAATGGCGTACGCCATGTTGGCAGTGTACTGTCATCCCTCATTGACAGCACGCTGTCACACTTACACTGCGTCCTCGGAGCTCCCTGCCTGTGATACCAACTCTTCCCACTGTCTCCGATCACACCGTCTCTCCCAGAGAGTACATGTTTGCTTACCAACATTCGTTTCTAATTGAACACACTTAAACGTGGCTTGTTTTCTTCTATTGTCCTTCTCTACCAGAAACCACTGAGCTGATGATTGATTTATTCTGCGCTGAAACCAAAGCACATAATTACCGCAGTGGAAGGATTACCTCAGACAAATGAAAAAGGGGAATAATGTAGCTCCATAAAATTGGCTTTGGTGTGGGTCATAATTACACGACTCAGTGAGGGCCACTTCATTGGCTAATGGCGCCCTAATTGATTCATCCTAATGCTTCCGAGCCTTGGGCCTCTCTGTGTTTTGAGGCCACTGCTGAACTTACTTAGCCACCCGCAGACGAAAACCACAGCTTCTCCCAGGGAGGAAGCCATTATCTCAGTGCGGATGGTTAGAGCCAAAACTCACTAGTAACATTTCCTATAGCAGCTATAGGATTTGATTTTGGTAAATAGTACAAGAATATTGCTGAAAAGTACAATCGGAAGTGGAAAATATAAAATACAGAAAAAACATAGTATTCTTTATCAAGATTAGAGGAATATTGATTTAAAACAAGCTCCTATAGCACGCTGAACACTTACTTGTTACTACTGTCAAGCCTCTAGTTCTGCTGTTTGCACA
>JAVLVB010000098.1:1563344-1575861 GCA_032876305.1 Orestias chungarensis | reverse complement strand
CCTTATATAAATATATACACCCCGACCTCTAGGTCCGCCTCTGTCAAGAGAGACTAAGAGACTCGCCATGCGACACCGCAGTTTGCTAAGGCGGCTAACGCAAAGCTAACTTAGCGTTAGCGTGTTGTTGGGTGCCAAAATGCGGATCCGTTTGCTGCCCGGTATGCAAACAAACAGATAAAGGTCAGGATGGATGACATCTTCTACTTCCTTTAACGCCGTTCGATCAACGTATTGGGCTCCCCTGATCTAATGGATTCCACTTCCTGCTTGTAGCCGTTGTTTTGAGCTGAGCTCTTATTCGGTCTCCCTTCTTACAAACAGGGATGCCAACGGCGTGCTTTTACTGCTTTCGTATGTGGATCCAAATACACAACCGCAGGACCCGGACACAGTGCTCGCTTACAAAAAAACAGGCTGGAAGGAGACGACTCGGGTGAATCCGGGGCTCTGCGCACAGACCGAGACGAAATGTCAGCAGGAAATGTGAGCCGGTATGTGGGAGAACGTGACATTTGCTTAACCTCACAACATCTGCCCCCCAAATCAAATCGATCTTTAATAAAAGCTCGGGGACCAGTTGGGGATGTTTAACCGTCTCGTTTATCTGGGAATATTTATTTGATTTCCACACAGCTGAGCTTTTAGTCTGCTAGGATAAGCTCAGGACATCAAGCTCTAAGATGATTTACATCCCTTCCATTGCTTGTTCTCAGTGAGCACACATATAGGATTCTCCACTCCCTACATGTTAGTCATCCCAGAAGACTGGCTCCTGGCTTCATGTGAAGATGGGTCTGGGTATTAGAATATTAATTAGAGCAAATCTAAATCGCTCCAGAGCAAATAAAGTGAAATTTCCAAGGCTTAGAGACAAGAGCCAACAGAGCTACTGTTCTGCGGGAAGGACACAGATCTGTTATAGATTTTCACATCAAGTCAACGTTCAGTTGATAAATAAGGTCCAGGTCTAAAAATACACGTCTTAGTCAGTGACAATATTTGGGTTTATGTAAACAGCTTGACAGGAGGATTAAGATTCCTTCCATCTTCAGAAATGTTGTTTTATTATTTTTACAGCATAACAACATCAGACTGGCGCAGCTACAGCCCACCATGCTCAGCGGTCCAGATACCGTCCCCCTATCAGATTAACAGAGGCAAATGGGAGCTTGTCAGAAACCGTTAGCATATGTAATCCCCCTTCTACATGTGGAACGTTTTGACAGGGAGTGTTGGCACGGCAGCCTGACACATCCATAGGCTGATGTTTAATTAATGACATCAGGGCCGCGCTGGCACAGTTTCAGAGATTGACCATAATCCATAAAGACCTGGGAGCCTGGCTGCTGCTCAGGAACTCCTGGAGTTATACTACGGATTAAAGGGGCCTGATCAGGATATTAACACCACTATCAAGACGATCAAATTAGCTAGCAATAAAAGTTGTTTACTTCCATTAAATCAACGATGTTTAGAAAATGAGAGCAGCATCTGGCACGGCGGCATTTACAAACGTGAACAAACAACATTAGGTTGTAATAAATAGCATTAGAGGGGTTTTTTATGCAGTCAGAACAAGATTCCAGCAGCACAGCTTACATATAACCAAACATACAGATGTGTTGTCAGGGTTACCGATATTTTAGTCTTCGGCGTGATACCGATATTGTCCCAATACAATATCAGCATGACTCAGACAGACTTTTAATAACTTTTACAGTGTGGGAAGTTACAAAGGACGTTCTTAAATGAAATTACTTGAACAGAGAAAAGCTAAGAACTATGAGAAAAATAAACACATTTATTATTAACCATCCATCTATCTATCCATCCATCTTCTTGCCGCTTATCCGGAGTCGGGTCGCGGGGGCAGCAGCCCGAGAAGGGAAACCTAGACTTCCCTCTCCACAGCCACGTCCACAAACTCCTCGAGCCGCTCCCAGGAGACCCGGGACACATAGTCCCTCCAGCGCATCCTGGGTCTACCCCGGGGTTTCCTCCCGGTGGGACATGCCCGGAATACCTCACCAGGGAGGCGTCCAAGGGGCATCCTGACCAGGTGCCCGAGCCACCTCAGCTGGCTCCTCTCGATGTGGAGGAGCAGCGGCTCTACTTTGAGCCCCTCCCGGATGATCGAGCTTCTAACCCTATCTCTAAAGGAGAGCCCGGCCACCCTGCGGAGGAAACCCATTTCCGCCGCTTGTATCCGCGACCTCGTTCTTGACCCACAGCTGATGAACATAGGTGAGGGTGGGAACGTAGATCGACCAGTAAATCGAGAGCTTTGCCTTTTGGCTCAGCTCCCTCTTCACCACGACGGACCAGTGCAGCGTCCGCATTACTGCAGACGCCGCACCAATCCGCCCGTCGACCTCCCGCTCCATCCTTCCCTCACTCGTGAACAAGACCCCGAGATACTCCTCCACCTGGCGCAGGACCTCGTACCCGACCCAAAACGGGCACTCCACCCTTTTCCGGCTGAGGACCATTGTCTCCGATTTAGAGGTGCTAATTCGCATCCTGACCGCTTCACCCCCTCAACACCTCGGCTGCGCATAGAAATTCTGTCCAAAAAAGTTATGAACAGAACCGGTGGCAAAGGGCAGCCTTGGCGGAGTCCAACTCTCACTGGGAACGGATTCGACTTACTGCCGGCAATGTGGAACAAACTATGGCACCGGTCATACAGGGACCGGAGTGCTCTTACAAGAGAGTCCGGCACTCCGCCACAAGATTCCCCAGGGAACATGGTCGAACGCCTTCTCCAAGTCCACAAAACACATTTAGACTGGTTGGGCAAACTCCCATGCCCCCTCCAGGACCCTGAAGAGGGTGTAGAGCTGGTCCACTGTTCCACGGCCAGGAAGAAAACCGCACTGCTCCTCCTCCAGACGGGATTCGACTATCCGACGGACCGTCCTCTCTGGGACCCCTAAATAGACCTTACCAAGGAGGCTGAGGAGTGTGAACCCCCTATAGTTGGAACACATCCTCCGGTCCTCCTTCTTAAAGAGGGGAACCACCACCCCAGTCTGCCAGTCCAAGGGCACCACCCCCAACGTCCATGCGATACTGAAGAGGCGTGTCAACCAACACAGCCCCACAGCATCCAGAGCCCTGAGGGACTCCGGGCGGATCTCATCCACCCCCGGGGCCCTGCCACCGAGGAGCTTTTTGACTACCTCGCTGACCTCTGCCACAGTGATATAAGAGCCCACTCCCGGCCCCTCAGTCTCTGCTTCCTCATTGGAAGGCATGTCGGTGGGATTGACAACAGAGATAAATCATTAGAAAACCAGGGACAGTAAGAACATTGCCGTTATAGTCAGTTATCAATATTATAAACATTCCTGCCCTGGTTAAACATTTGTCATCCAGTGCTGCATCACAATAACCGTCTCATACCTAAACAACAATGGTTTGCACACTTCTGCTAATCTGCTAATGGTGGGGCTAATTCTCCGTTTAGCATTTTAGCGTCTTTGCTAAGTACGCAAACATTTTAGCTGTTTAATTGTTCTGGGTAAATTGTAAAGTTCTTATTTTCTTGGGCGTTTTGTAAACTTGTAACTAAAAGTTTGGGGTTGAACATTAGGGATTTAACTTAGACATTTAAATTTATGCTCTTATTTTGAAGTGGGTAAAGACTGTTTATGGACGGCTGCTTTCTGACCGAAGCCCAGACCTCGTCAATTGGGCAAAATCAACAACAGAGTTAATTAAACTCAACAGCTATAGGGCTGAAAGTATGAATCACTTCCTGAAGCGCAATAAAAAACTTGATCCTCAGGATATTTTGTAAAACACTTTGTGTATAGTTGAGTTTAGCGCTTTAGCGTCAGCAACACTGAAATAAACATTGAATTGATGTGACATTAATCCTGTTATAATGCATCCATGGTTTCTAATTTACTGATCTGCAACATTCAGGAAGGACTCAGATCCACACAGACTCTCCCACTTTGCCACCATATAAATGCTGATTGTGGTACTCTGAACAGACTGATTTTAAACTTCGCTGGCGCCGGCTATGACCGGCTTCTTTTGCCCCATCAGTGAACAGTGAACTACCACCGTCCTACCAGCTTACACTCTTCAGCGTGGAAGTTGTTACTGATTTTAGTGTCTCTCTGTCCATACATGAAAACAGGCGAAGCACACAAGCTGTAAGAACGCTATTTCCTACAAAGGCATGTTGACCTTCATTCGGGCTGGAGCTTGTTAGATGAGATAGATGTCAGACAATATCAGGGGCTTCAGGTTCTACCAGCAAAATCACTCTTCTGTCCATTTTAAGACAATGTTGTGGCCTTTTTTAACAAGTTTTTCATGAAACACAGAGACCGGTGTGTGCAGTTTGTAATGCTAACCCTGTTCGCTGACAAAATAAGAATCTATAAAATTACATGTAAATTCAGTTCTTTTTTACTTCTCCCTCTCCACACAGTGTGACGTCACATTTTTGTCCTAATAGATAATTAAGGCTGATGACTGATTCATCAGTCCAACAGCAAATGGGTTTCTTCCCGTCAGCTATTTTTAATGGATCTTAAAAAAATAAATTAGTTAATGAATGCTAAATTATGTAACACTATTTCATCTTTTTTTTATAGCTATTTGTATTCCTTAAGAATAAATCCTAACTGGCTAAATTAGCTTTGGAAGTTCAGAAATCAAACTAAAATAAGGCTCTTAGATATATTTTAAGATAACGTGTCTTTTTTCTCTTTGCCCTGAACGGTTGGTCATTAAAAGCGCACGCTTGTGTGGTGAAAGCCAAAGTGCTTTTGCATAATTAACCCTTTGTGGTCAGGCAGTGGTCGGCCTGTCGGCTTGGATTTACGGTGACGGCGTGGTGACAGCACTGGCCCTATTTGTTTGCACCGGCGCTTTAGTGGGCACACTTCATTGTGGCTTCAGCGGTTAATAAATCACAGTGGGAGCCCTCCCTCTCTCTCCCTCTCTCTCTAGTGTGCTACGGTGGTCCTGTCAGGAGGCGAGCACCCGAGCTGAAGCGACAGCTACATGCTAATTCAACATCGGCATAATTCATTATACAGTCGCGAGTGTAGTGGAATGGAAAGAGAACCAACATACACCAGGAGGAAGATGACAGGCATCAAACTATTAAATCCTGCTCTCCTTAAGTCCCCTCTGTTTATCTTTGGGAAGATTCGACTCTTTCAGCTCCTGTCAGCAACAGGAAAATTATCTCATATATTCAGCCACTTATGCTCAAAGTCAGCGGCTTTACTTCTAAAAACAAAGAGCCGCTCATGTGCAGGAGAATAGCCGAGGCCGACGGGGGAGGGAAGAGGTGCTAACTGAGCTTCCTCAACAAAAAAGAAGCTGGCCTTTCTTTTAAGTAACGTCCTGATCTATACAGTCACTTACTGTCAGCTGTTCAAAAGCTAATGTAAAATGACATATCAAACGGTGGATGGGAGCCTCCGCATTAAAGGGGAAATTAGCAAAGAGATAAGGAGTCAATTGAAGCGATAAGGCTCTGTGCTCCTCAGAAGGTGAAAACCAAGGAGAACCGAGCTGACAGCCTTCACATTAAGGTGCTGTGGTACTCCCTCACCCTCGGTGTGACCATTCTGTTTGTCACCAGCACTTCATCAGAGGACGAGGGGATCGTCTGATCTCACATACGTACTTATTCCATCATACGGGAACGGAGCCCTTCAGAGGAATCTGCATACGACTGACATTTTTGTTTCATTTGCTATTAATTTGACCGATAACACGACGCTGCGGTATCTTAGCATCAGTCACTTAAGTCTGCATCACTGGAACTTATTAACACTCCCTACGCTTATCTAGCACAGACCTTCCTCCAGTTATGTCAGGCCGTGTTAAGAGAGTGAGATTTTACTCAGAAAACAGGAAGGCTGAACGTATGACAGCAAGGATGCTGTTGTAAAGATCTCGCTTTGGCACGTTAATGCTGGTAATGAAAGACGCAAAGACTCCGCGAGTGTTTGGTCTTTGTTTTAAAACTGTAAAATCAGCTTTTTAGTAGTAGTTGCTTTGTGAGACATGCTGGTGTAAGTTGCTCCTGCTCTTGTTAAAGATAATTAATGAGCATTCACAGGAAAAAAGGCTTCAGAGAAATCTTGTGAATGGGCTTCATCTTACTGTTCAGATATGTAAAACATTTGTCAGGAAGAGATTTGTGATTTATCGTCGACTTAAAATTAATGTTTAAAAACTTCAAAAATGGGCTAAATTGTGCTTTCTTACTTTATCCTCCAAAGCTTTGTTTTTATTAGAGCTGCTAGTGATCCCCAAACAGGATTGCTAGAGTTTAGTGCCCCTACTGGCGACCTGGTCATGTAGATATAAATTTCATTTATATCTACATCATATTTATACATACAAACATTTTTTAAAGAAAATTAAAACCCAATATTTAATTTAACCATTTTAATATCATTATTATTATTTAATAGGAAATTTAAAGCATTGATTTATTTAGTAAATTTTGTCACTTCTGGCCCTCCATACCCCTCAGTGGTCACACATGGTGACTCCTGCCCTCCACCTTTGAAAGCCCTGATCCAATTTTACTTAACATAACTTTAGTTGTATTTCTGGCTTTTGTTACTTTTATCACTATCAGGAAAATCCACCCCTTCAATGTTGTTTTTAGGTTTGGGTTCATAAAAATGATTAAAGCTTATAGTAGAATTCACTTTTTTGTTTAATCACCAGAGAAAGCATCATTGACTCCCGTGACGGTGAATCCAGTGTTCACATTTAGGTTTGTTTGTCGTGTCAAGTGTCCTGCGTGTCCCAGACGAGCGTCCAGCAGCGTGCACCAGACTGAGGCCGTCCGTCGCCTCAGGCCTGCCATGTCATTAGCCTGTCTACCTTATTAAAGCCATTCCTCCAGGAGAGCAGACGAGCGTCACAGTGTGAAACCAGGCCAAGGAGGGAAGGTGACCAACACTGCCACCCTCACTGGGGCGGCGGGGGATGTGCTGTCAGCCTCGTCCCCGGACCCCCTGATGCTCCACGTGACTCCCTTGTCAGTGCGTGTTAATGGAAGTCGCCGTGGTTACGCTCCTCTCGCATCCTTATCTCGTTTCTGTTCAGCCTCGCCAGACTCCACCGCTGCGCTAAACATTGACAAGAAACTCCTGGTTAACAAGAAAAAGATAACTGGGTGCAGAGCCGCCGAGACTGGCTGTGTTGAACTGGTACCAGCCAGCTGCTGGAGGTTAACTGGTTCTGACTGACGAGCTCAAGGGACAAGAAGTGCAACCGGAACATTTTGGGAGAAACCCCCCCGACTGTTAAAGCCTGGCAGCTTTTACTTTTACCGTTACATCTGAATGACTGGTGTGTGCGTGGCATTCCTCCTAAGAGCGCAGCTCTGCGTCTGCCAGCCAGTTTATGTAAAAGCGATTAGTGATAATTAATCCTTAATCACGGCGATTAGCCGAGTTGCGGTAAATGAAACCACGTCTGGAGCAGCTGAGGGCTCCTGAGGAAGACCCAAAACACCCGAGTCTGGTTTCAGTCGTGACACAAACCAGCGGGACTCGGCTGCTCGTTACCACAGCTGAACACTTCGCCGCTGCAGAAAAGACTTTCCAGCATTGACAGAGTGAGGGGATCAAATGTAAGCGCAGTGTTTGCAGAAGTCAGGACTGACTGGACGGATGTTCAGGAGGAGTTAGGATGTCAGTCCCTACAGAGGGAACGTTGTGCCAACTAACATAAGAATCAGGATATTGAACAAAACTGGTCCTTTAATTGTTTCTAACCAAATTCTGAGCCAATTTCATAATCTAATCTCAGGACCGAGCATAACCCACTGGCACCCTTAGACAAATCGGCAACTTCCGGATTCAACTAGTGGATCTGACTTAGTACCAGGACTAAAATAATAATCACGATTATTAATTGGGATTATTTGTTGTGTCTGGGAAAAACGTATTTTTACTGCACAAGCAACTATAATGCAGCAGCGATTTCTTTCTAAAAATGCAACTTTGAATTCAATTAGGTGATAAATATTGAAAAAGAAGTACCTGATAGTTTCAAATTTAACTTAAAGTGCAAACTTCAATGGAAATGTAAAAATATAAGAGCTCATACAGAAAGACTAGGCTGTATCTACATTAGTGTTGCTGCAGCGTTGCTGTAATGATTGTCGTCTGGGTTCCTGCTGAACACGGACAGGGTTTTGTGAGTTAGCATTAGCATTCCTCGTTTTTATGCCTGTGATGTTTCTTCAGGTGGTTTAATAAGTTAGTTGTGTTAATTGTGTTAATTGGGCCGTTCAAACTGCAATGAAGTACATCGGATAAGAGTCGCATTTAGAAAACCAAAGTACAGGTAAACATTGGTGAGGGTCAGTAAACCTGATTCAGCAAATGTGTTACCATCTCACTGCAACTCTTGAGCAAGCGTAAAAACTTTTAACGTGTTTGATTTAGTGACCTGGCAGAGCTCAGATATTTGGGGGGTGAAGCTGGATGTTGGTATCGTATGACAGTAGCCACAGCTGCTAGTAAATAGGTGCAGTGAGCCTGTAGTGTTGCATCCACACTGTGCAGCTCCAGATGTTATTTAAGTTTTTCTATAGTTCTGCTGCTATAGGCTTAGACTGCTGGAGGACAATCTGACCACTTCTCTCTCTGCTACTTTCTTCCTTTGTCCAATCTACCTAGTTGCCGTTATTTCAACCTTGTTAACCTTTTGTTTTCTCTTAGTGTTCTTCTCTCCATAGTAGTCACACCTGGTCTGGCGTTCTGTTAGCTGAGACAGCTTCTTGGATGAACATGGGCTGAGATGCTTCCAGTGACGTTCTACAGCTGCTGCTATAAACTCTTTTATTTCAGTATCCTGTGCTTCTACTTTAGTTTTCTGTCTTTTCAAACCCCCAGTCGGTCGTGGCAGATGGCTGCTTGTACTGACCCTGGTTCTGCTGGAGGTTTCTTCCTGTTAAAGGGGAGTTTATCCTCTCCACTGTCGCTTCATGCATGCTCAGTATGAGGGATTGGTGTAAAGTCAACGACAACACAAGCCATTGTTTCTGTCTGCTGATTCCAGAGGAGTGAATGCTGCCAGTCAATGACTCCATGAATCTGCTGGGGTTCCTTAGATTGGAAACTTTTTCAAATTGATTTGTTTATGATGTATCTTTGATTTTAATTGATTTTTTGTAAAGTGCCTTGAGACGACACCTGTAAATTGGCGCTATATAAATAAACTGATTCTAGATGATGGAGGCTCTATATGACGCTTGTTCTCTCCAGATAAATGACGCAAGTAGACTGCTGGAGTGTCGTGTAACCGGCTCCATCTCAGCGGGTGTGCTGTCTCCTAGCCCAGAGCTTCTCTTTTGCACCCCCGGTGAGGTTCCTCGCCGTGCCCCGGTCTCTTCCTGTTACACAGCCTCAGATTAATTACACACTTTAATGAGCTGAATTATTAATGGGGCTCTCACTTGGCAGTTTAAGGAAACACACAGGAACCTGCGCCCTCATTAAAACATCACCCCGACGCCTGTGGGACCGCCGTTATTTAGCCGCAGATATAATAGGCTTTGGTATTATACACATCGGGAACGGTTGAGCCGCTAAAGCCAGGAGGCCTGCAGAGGCTCGTGCGCGACATTATGTTGTTATGACTGCACGCCCCGGGAAAATGAAAGGCCATCTAACGCAGCCACTCAAAAGGCTTTCCTTTCTGATTGTTCAGCACAGATGGGAGCAATAATATCCAAGATAAAGCGTCAGCCGAACGAACCAAATTCCAGGTGAACGTCTCATTTCCCCCTCCCTCCTTGAAATGGATGTTTTTTTTATGTGCGATGTTTAAAGCAGTTAGGGTGTTCGTCAAAGTCAGGGATGCGGGGGAACCGTCATTATGAGAGCAGCGAGAAGCTGCAGGAAAATCAGAATCAGATTCATATAACATCCCGCTCGCTGATAAAGGAAGACAGGAAATGAAACCAGGAAACACGTTTCACACTCGTTCCTGCAGGTCTACATTTATATTTCTGTGCAATTCAATCTCATCTCTGCTTCTGTGTATGATGGGATGTATGGACGCTCAGTAAGATGTTACAGGTGCCCAACGCCTATAGCTCACATGTAGGGAGGAAGAGGAGCGGCTCTCCTTCTAGTATGTTTATGTGCATGAAGCAGACGGTTCATTAGATGTTAGGAGTGTAACAGTCGAGATCTATGCTGAGGAAACTCTTCCAATAATAGTCCAAGCTAAGAAACTAGAAAAATTAAAAATTGCATTTCAAAAAATGAAACTTTCAGTAATTTACTATGTGTTTGCTTTAGCTGAACCTATATTTATGCAGCTACTTTTATTTCCAGATTTATTTTACTACCTGCATTATTTGTTGTTTTCAGTTTTGATATTTAGATATTTTAGTCTTCGTTAATTATCCGATACTCAACATAATATGAATCGCACAGACTTGATAAAGCTCAGAAAACATTATTTAACAACAATACTAATGAAAACAAACTGATGGATTTATTACAATTTACATTTGAATAAAATAAACGACAACATCTGCAGTAACGGCACGTCTGATCCTGTGATCCTGTTATTGGACTGACATCCGATATGGATTCATGGTGCCCCCCCCCCCTTATTTTTAAGTGGGTATTTTACATTCAGGACGCACAATGCAATTGATTTTTTATTTACTTTAAATTAACTTAGAAGATGAAATCAGGAAAAGCTATTTAAAAACTAAACTGCATAAATATTGGTTTAACTACTGCATAGGTATTTTATATTACTCTAAACGATGTTCTTAGCTTGCAATAATATCAGAGGACGCTTTGCTTTGAGCTGTATGTTTCCAGAAAGAAAAACTTGCCTGCTCAGGGATCCACAGAGGGATCCCTGGGGGGTCTCCCTCTCTCTCTGTCTCTCTCTGTGTTTGTCAGAGCGGACTCTTCCTGGTCCTCAGGTGGAATATAAACAAAGGCTGAATGTGGATTAGATTACAGCTTAAACACTCTGGGAGGATTGTGGCCCCATCTCCAGTTGGGGGCCGTGATGAGTCAGACAGCATCCCAGTGATGCTTTCTCCTCCGCCTCAGCGATGCTGCACATTAGCACAAGTCCCCTGATTAGGAATCACAGTGGAGAGTAATCTGATGACCTAGAACGGCCCTGGTGGCTGAGACGCCTTTGTGCGTCCCTGCAGCACCAGACACAAAGCCCGAGGGACGCCCCCCCCCCAAAGATAAACAGCACAAGTCCGGCGCTGATGAGTGAGCAGCTGATTACTCGGTTCGTTTCGGGTCAGCAGATGTAAATGTAGGTCAGGAGGGAAACCCTACTTGCCAATCAAGAACAAGCAAAGGAGGTGGATATTCAGGTGCTACTCTCTGGGTACTCCTGCCCCTCACACTCTGGTCATTCTAGAATCCCTTCAGGAATATTTGTGTGTGTTCATGGTGGGCTGTCCTGTGATGGACCTGAGACCTGTGAGGACGTCCGTCACCAGGTCAGATACTTAACGAGCGAGCGGGAACATAGATGCAGGGTAGCGCCTCTCTACGGCAGAACAGACCAGCAACATTCACTTTGATGCACTTCTATGAGTTAAAACCAAAACGATAGAACAGTTTCTGACATGTGCTTTAATGCTAAATACTCTGATTAGTGGGGATGCAACAATATGAACCCTTGGGCACGATGCTAATAATGCTGTAAGTTATAGCAGATATATATGTTTATGTTTCTGTGTTTGGGAGACGGTTTTATCCAACGCGACTTACAAAGTAGACACAATATTACAGTCATCATCAATCTGACCATAAACTATCTAGAGGAAGCTCCCTAGTCAGAGTTAGTGGTGACAGTTAGGAGGTAGATGGATATTAGGGTAGGAGATGCTCTTTTAGGAGGTGGGTCTTCAAGAGTTTCTTGAAGACAGACAGGGACGCTGCTGTTCTCGTGGCGCTTGGTAGGTCATTCCACCATCTTGGAACAACACAAGAAAAAAGTCTGTATAGTCTTTAGACAAAGCTAGACGACAATCCATTGATGACAGAAGTAACAGAGCTGTGACATAAACCTTTGGTAGAGTATTCAAGCAGATCTTTAAGCATTTTGTAGGCTAGTATCAGGGACTTGAATTTGATGCTGGCCAGGAGTAACCAGTGAAGCTCCATGAACAGAGGGGGGACATGAAGCTTTCACCGTGTTCTGGGAGACCAGTCAGGAGGTGGCAGATAACCACGGACCGAACCAGGAGCTGGGTAGGATGTTGGGTTAGCTGTGGCCGCATCTTTCTTATGTTGTTTCTTATGCTGCCTTTGATGGAGTCAGAGATCCAGTCTGGATGTGAATATTGCGGTATATGGTCGGTTTGACAGGAAAAACAAAGCAGTTCAGTTTTTGAGAGATTCAGTCGAAGGTGATGGGATTTCATTTATTGATATATATATATATATATATATATATATATATATATATATATATATATATATATATATATATATATATATATATATAT
>JAVLVB010000098.1:1475840-1508497 GCA_032876305.1 Orestias chungarensis | reverse complement strand
TCAACACTAGGAAACAGTCTAGGAACTGATCAGGCACTGAGGTCAAGCGTTACCAAACAAGGGCAACACTCAGGCGCCGACTAGTGGATCCACACTCCTCTTATACGGCTCTGCTCATCAATGCCAACCCGAACCACCTGGGAACCAGCGACCCCCGTGGCCACCTAGAGAACAACACAGAATGACTCAACCTGACACTTGAATGAATAAAGCAAAGGTTTAACAAGAAGTTTCAGCTTCTTGTTGATGGAAATAAGCAAGAAACTGTAAAACATTTGACTGAAGAAGTTCATGAACGTCATACATCTGAATCTCTGATTTAATCCGTTCTTCCACACTCTGGACTGCTCAACACCAGGTTTACAGACATGCATCAGAGTTATTGGCAGAGATTCGGTTGAAAATCAATCTTTTCATGCTGACTCTGCATTCAAAAGACCTCACACAGAAAATGATCCGTTTCTTATTTAGTAACCACTTCTTCTACCTTTTAATGTCACATAAACAACTGGTACTAACAAAACTGTGATCACTGTTGATGCCGTGAACAGGGAACCGTGTTTGGCTTTGCTGTGTTTGTCAGTTTATATGATATGTTTTAAACAGATGTGCAGCCTAACAATGAGGACCAGTAAGGGTTAAACTTATAAAGAGATGTCCACGCCTCAGCTCTGACCCCTTGCTCTCTAAGGTATCTCCTCTCCGCAGGATTCTTATTCAACTTCAAACTGACAGTGTTTTTAATCTTTTCTTTGCCTCTCTCCTGGAGATTGGGGGAAACAAAAATCAATACGCTGTGGCAGGTGATCTAGAAGGCAGTGAATTACAAGGTTTCTACCCAGTTATACTGGCTGCTTGGCAGCCTTGAGCCGGGAACCATGGGAGTATCATCAGAGACCAAGGGGAGGTCAAAGGTTCAGGTCAGGGGCGCTGACAAAAAGGTATTCACTGTCTGCACAGGAAAATGAGAAATAAGCTCCAACCAACATCGTGTTTGAATCGGTTTTCTCTCCTGAGAATAGTTTTGGCCTCTGTTCTCCTCCCCCACCACAGTCCCCTGCCCCGCCCCTCCCTTCGGATGATATACCGAGCCAGAGTTTGTGATAATGCCCACACTACAAATCTGAGTGCAGCCAATATCGACACATTGGTCTGTCATTATCGTTTAATCACGCTGCTGACGTATGTTTCAATCCGGGCTTCTTGGCAGTTCACCAAGCTGCTGGAATGACCTGAGATAAATCCACAGCACCACAGAGCACTTTCATCTGAACACCAGGTCCCCGGCACAGAGAGACATGGGTAGCTGAAATGTGACAGGTAATTCCACACTTTGCTGAAACACGTGTGAGGAAAGCAGGCTGGTTTTAGAGATGCAGACGAAAGCATTGAGGGGCATTAATAGAATAATATTGGGTTTAAGTGAAGAATACAAGAACCTGACATATTTTAAGGGAAAATAAATCATCTTGATATCTTGGTTCTGGTAATTAGACTCAAAGTTTTGCATTTATAAAACAAAAACGTAAGTGATGAAAAACTAAATCTGTTTATTTCTCTTTTTGTGATTCTAAGGATCCTAATGGTAAAAACACACAAAAAACTGCTTTTTTCTATTTACAAAAATGGAGTAAAGGTTTTAGGAAACTAAAATTGTCATAAAAAAAATCTTGTTTTAGTGTAAAATTGGTTGAGCTGAAGTAGTTTTGATTTTGAACTAGAGATGGTTAGAAATAAACAATATTAAGTAAATAAAACATGTTTAGTTTGTAGCCAAATTTATAGTTAACAAGCAACATATTATACCTAAATATACTTAATATTCATTTAGCAAGCTAAATATTTTCAAGTTAGCAAAATAATATCTTTGTTTTTAATTTTGAAATGTACAAACCATGGCAACCAGACAGGAAAGGTGGGCGTTTAACTTCTTCCTGAAAGTTAGCATAACATTTTTAAAATATAGTGGTTTCCTGTTATAGATCGTTCAAGATCCTGTTAGACAAAGAAAATGTGTTTTAAAACTAGAAACATGATTGTAAAATTGACTTTCCACTACATAGTGGACCATTTTCAGAGGTTAGGATTGTATGTATCAGAAGCAGAGACCTTTAAACATGACACTCGCTTGGTGCACATTTTATTTCCCATATTAAAGCAGCAAAATTACTGAAAGCATGAAACAAGCCACTAATGCCACATTTGTCAAGGACTCTAACAGCCGTCTGGTGAACCTGAAGTAACATGTTCCATAGTTTTATCTTGACAGCAGTACTGGTGACCAGTGGGTCATGAGGCAAGGATTATGGTTCTGAGTAGTCAGAGAGGATGGGAGTTATTAACGGTAACTTCAAACAAAAGAAAAATTAGGATTAACAACAGGAATGACACTAGCAAGCAGAGCCAGATGGCATCAGGTGATGTGGACAGCCAGGAAACAGAGCTTCCCCAATCTTGTTTCTTTCTTGAGACGAAACGCTAGGCTCCTGTTCCTCAATGAAATCCATCCACATCCATTGTCCCTTCCTTAAACACGCCGACGTCTGACTATCTTTTTCTCGCACCTTTAATGCTTAACAGTCTAGAGATCTGAATCTTGGGCTAAAACTTGTCTGATCAAACGCGATGGGCAGTCAGTTCTTGGGTGGAGTTTTCTGGTATGTCTCCTCCTGACTGACTTCTGTGTTTACACTTTATCTGCAGAGCTCGTACTCAATATTGCTTAAACCAGATTTTGTAATCCTTTCCAGAATAATCAGCAGCAACTGTTCTTCTCTAAGGTCACTGCTGATGTCTTTTTATCCTCTCAGTTTGTTAAATAAATGCAAGCTTAAGACTTGCTAAAGATCCTGTTCTTTTACAGAGGTGGCCACACCTTGTTGACGATCACAATCTTATGTGCATTAGCAGCATCTTTTCCTCTCGGATGTCCCATCACTGTATATACGGTGGATACTCTGACCTACACTGCCCTTTCCCTCTCTTCAAACTCATCTACTAAACATAAGCAACTCAACAGTTTGAAAGATTGTTTGCAGCAACGATAACGTCAGGGCAATCCCGACCTTATGCACTTTGATCAATACATGTGCGGATGCTTGCCAAAGCTGGACTCTCTGACTAATTAGCCGATTTGCTTGGCGGACCTGACGAGGGTAATGGAGTCACGCAGGCCAAGCGCTGCCAGGAAGAAAATCCGCCTGGTCCGAACTAATGACACTTTCTCTCCGAAGCTCTGTACGCATACAGTACACAAAGAAATTATTAGAGAGCCATACGTTGCTTTAGATGTGCCTCACAATCACAACAACACAAATCATCTCTGTGCCCGCAAATGTTGACGGAGCCCATTCATTTGCTCGGAGATGAATCCCATCCAAAGAATTAGTGCTATAAATATCCATGACCGCCTGATTGCTCTGGGAAGATCAAACGGCGACAAACAATCTCCTTTCAAAACAGTTTGTTCCGAGAGGATCCTGACAGAAATAAGTGACAGCTCTTGATGAGCAGGAACATCCGAAGATCAGACAAGTTTTTATTGGATCAGAAATTAAGTCTAAAAATGATACATCAGTCAACGGGTGTATTAAAAGCGCTCTGCTGCCGCGGGAGGAAATTTTTGATTTCCCTGACAACAGAGTCTAATTAGACCAAACGTGTCTCTGTTTGTCTGACTGAAATAACTCAATTATAGAAACTCCAAACATCTGGTTCAGCACTTGCGGAATTGATTTAACTTTTCTTTCCCTCCTGAATTGATTAAATGAGACAATAACTATTTTAGAGTAAGTTCCTAGTTTTTATTTTTTTTAATGTGGATTGAAACAAACAACATTTAATATGATCCACTGTAATAACTCCTGTATCCACACAGCTCACCTGTTAATTATACTGCGATTACCTTTTATTAGGTCCTTCTGAAATTCTTAAACATATATAGTGACAATAAAGCAGTTCTATTTTATAAAACTACTCGCACCCATTGTTTAAACTACAGATGGAAAAGGAGTTTTTGACTCCCATAATCAAGGCTAACTCTAAAAAAACACATGTAAAGCAACTATGAACCATTCATATTTTATTTTACCTGTATTCATACATTTGCTTTCGATGTAACAACTTTAACCCCTTAGTTGACTGCAGTGGTCTTCACACTGAAATTTAACAACTTCCAGTTGGACAAAGTTGGAGAAACTGGACTTCCAGTAATGCCTCACACAAAACAGTTGTTTAGTTCGCTCTCTTACAAATCAGACAATGACCACAGAAGCATGACGCGCTTCTGGAGAGTATCTCTGATGTGGTAAATTACGTGTAAGGGATTTGTTCCCTTTGCTGCCTTATTCACCACAGCCTATTATTATTATTGTTAACAGGAGGAGCGGCCATAGTGGATATAAAACTGCCGCTGCTTTCTTTGTATGGTTTAGTTTTTTTTAAATAAATATGAATTTCTTTCCGATGAACTGCGTCTTTCATGTAATACATTATGCGAAACCTTATTCATTTTAACTCTGTACAGCATCCTCTAGGATTTAGTCACATCAGATGCCGAGGCGGATCTGGAGTGTTTTGGCCTAAGACATTCACACCTAAAACAGAAAGTTTTTTTTTTTTTAAATAAAGGTTTTTGGATTATTGAACAAAACACCCTCTGAATTGTTTTAATCCCCACAGAATGTCCCAAACTGTTATTTTTACTCCCTCAGGTCTGCAAGTAGCACAAAACAAAAACTATTTGACACAAGCTTAAGACCTCCAAACAACGTTATAGTTAAACTCCATAAAGAGTAGCAAACAACCGAGAGGGAGTAGAGTATTTATTATTTGTGTATAATGTCCAGCGAGCAGCAGTCAGAACCGTCGTCTGCATCCAAAGATGACTAATTTTATGTATTGTGAATTACAGTTTTATCTTAAATGTTTGTCCAGGTTTTTATTGGAGCTGATTCTCCAGTGAGCTCTGAGGACACTATTTATGGTTTTCCTAAGCCGTTATACATTTTAATTTATAACGCTGATTGATCTGTGCTTTTTGCCCAAATCTGTAGCTCGTAGTCTGTTAGAATAGTTAAAATAACAACCGTCCACAATGTTATTCATAGTTCTACTGAGAAAACCTTCACCTGATATTGTTTAATGCTAACGCTAGTTAGACAATTGGAAACCTTAACGAGTTGGAAGAAAATCATAGAAAACTTATTAAAATCATTTAACATTTTCACAAAAGGTGGCCAGATCCTGATTTCCTGGAGAAGATAAGAGTCAGTTTGCTTGTTGCTTCCAATTCACAGAATGGCTTAAAGGACAATTCCACCTAATTTTTCATTATTGTGAGCGTCTTTTATCTTCTTTATGTTACAATTAAGTAATAGTCAGCTAAATTGAGAACAATCCTTGATAATTAGAGGTTAGAAATTACGTTTTTTGTATATTTATATTCCAATATAACAAAGATGAGCAAAAATTACAGCCGGAGCTTCAATGGACTGCTAAATTAAACCATGTTCATTTGTTGGAAAAGTCATTTTACTGTTAAGAACTGAAAAAAAACGAGAATTTGTCTACAAAGGCCCATACAAACCAACTCACTGAGGCTGAGATAGTTTGAAGAATAAACATGCAAAAAATGCTAATTTCTAGGGTCTATTTATGCTCTTTTTGTTACACAGTCTGGTTGTGTTGTTGGTTTGGTGGTCTACTCTATAAAATCCCAATACGACTCATTTCCGTTTGCATGTGTGAACTCTAACTGCTGAGGGTGGCTCCGGGCCCCGGAGTTTCTAAAGCCTTCATCCTTTGGGCTTGTTACCTCATCCTGTCCCTGCTGCCTCGGCCACCAGCCCTATTACCCGTAAAATAACAGAGCAGAGCAGGACAGACTAAACCCGCTGTAGCCTTTAATTTCAGCTGAAGGAGGAAGAAAAAAAAACTAATTGAAACTTTCTCTCTGTGATTGGCCATTTGATTTGACATGGACTTTTCCATTGTCACAAAATCAATAGCCGCCGGACAGGCATGGCCTAACTGGAAAAGGCTTTTGGCTTTTCAAGCCGAGTGAAGGCGGGTAAGAGCGTCAGGGTTAAGTGATGTGTTTCTGACGCTGAGTGGGTCTGGGACACCCCATTCGCTCTGCAGAACTTGTGCTGGTAATAGCAGGGAAATCAACATGGGGGAAGGGGGCTGACTCTGGGATGTGAGTGTGTGTTTCTCTAGTGCTTGTGTGCTGTTTGTGTGTGATGGGAAGAGAGCCTCTAGAGCATTAGTCAGTTTGTAAAACCAAGCAATGGAATGACTTCAGTTTTGTTTCAAAAATCTGTATGAAATAGTTTAGAACTAAAACAGCCTTGAGTCTAATTACGCTACTAGACCCTCCACAAGCTGCCATTTGTGGTGTGTGTGCATAAATATTGTTTATTTTATATGTTTAGGACCATTTCTATGATAATTTACTGTCCTTCTGAAGACTGAGGTATCCCAAGCCCAGTACTAATCTGGCAGACCCTCGGGTTAGAGTTTAAAAGTTTAGATCAGGGTTAGAAATGAACTGGTAACTGTTTTATACCATATATGAATGGCAGTCAATACAAAGTCCTAACATTAGTAGAAATACAGACCTCGGCGTTTGTATGTGTGTGTTTGGGTTTTATCTTTATCGTTTCTCTATGTTGATACACAGTAAAGCTAATGAATGAGTATCAATACAAAGGAAATGTCACTGCTGTCAGTGGAAAATCTCCAAAAATGCCACCCTCACACGTTTTGAATTTGAGAAGCTGAAATGTCATCCCATAGATTAATGTTATAGTTAACTGTAGTTCCCATCGAATCTGTGGCAATTTTGTTAAGTATTACAACAGGTCACTTATTCCATCATTTAGCTGAAGAAGGGTATACATTGTCTATGATTTGACCCTAATAGTCATGAATGTTTTGGATGTTTTTTGAGGGTTGAATGGCTGCTTTAAAGTCTACTAATATCTAAGCAAACTTTTAATGCAACTGTTAATGAGCAGGAAAAAATGTTTTGGTTGGATCTGGATCTATCAGACAAAACAAGGTCCAGTAGAACATGTTTCAGCAAGTTCGAGTTAAGAACTTCTAAAGTCCTTAAAAAAGTCCTCACCTTACTTCCAAACAGATAGCCTAGCAAACCGTCCTTGTTCAACATTGCCAGGTGATCTCACAATGATCTAAAGTTGTCACATATAGTATTCAGTACCATTTTTGACACGGGTTTTGCCTTGGAACTCTCCCCTCAGTTTCTTATTGAATTACAAACTCTGGCATTGAGTAAGGCCTTAAAATGTTGTTCTATGTTTCTTTATGACCTCCTGAATGAGTTGTCGCTGACGTCTTGGAGCAATTCTGGTTTGACCTCACCCCTGTTTCATTTTTTTCCTCCATGTGTGGACAATGGCTCTGACTGGATTTTACAAATTGGCTTTATAATTGGCAAAACACACGGAATCTGATTTGGCATCAGCTTCCAAAGAAAATCACATTAGATTCTATATTAGAACATTAGATGCAGCAATTAGAATACTTTGAAGTAAACGGAGGCATCGCACACGTGCAACCAAGAATGGGCCCGAGGTCTATATACGTTAAATCTACGCAGCAATTTCATGTGAACGTAATGAGTCAGACAGGAAAAGAGACACAATGGCAAAGCGACAAGTGTCGAATGTAGGTGGTGTCTTATGCTTAACCCTTTAAAGACTGATAGATGAGTTTGGCTTTGTTTCTTATCTTTTATAATTTTTTATATTGATATTGGGTTCATGATGCGTCAGGTTTTCTGATCATTTAACCTAATTTAGGTTGTTGGTAGATTTCAAAGTAAGTGTACATGTGTTTGCAAAAATAATTTGTTCAATTTACTCATTTGTTAAATACAAATGTTTTGAATCCTATTAAGAAAATCACTGAAATATTGGATGAATTTCACAAATTAGTTCATCCGAATCATCACACCACTGAATTTACTGTTGGTTTGGATTTTGCATTTTTATTTTTTAAATAACGACTTGAAAACGTTCTTTTTGTATATTTTCAATGTATCCTTTCTCAACATTGATCTAAATTGGTCTAAATGATTTAAAACAAAGACATCTTTTAAGGGACTACGTTGGCTCAGATTAAAACAATTCCAAACTTCACATTCAAAATCGAACTTAATCTTTACTAGAGTTCACAAAAAGTTGCGAAAAAAAGGTTAAAACAGGTGCATGAATTACTATGAAGGCGGAGTAAATGCTCTTAGGCAAATGGGGAAGGCCATAGCCATTTGGATAAGTAGGGAGCAATTACATGTGCGGATGATTTAGGGAGATGCTGTCACTGTGCTGAGGAGCCAGGACCTCTGGAGATGAAATGAAAATGGCCTGTATAATGGTCCAAGTGACAACGCAGCCACTTTGGATGGGCTGACTATTACGGCACGTCAGCACCGGCAAGAAAAACAGCAAAACTATGAGGACAGCAATTAGAGAACATGAAAGAAAAAGGGGTCACCGTGGCATCGGTGCTGTGGAGAATGGTGCAGCAAGGATCGTGGAGCAGAAGTTAATGTGGTGATTTATAGAATTTGTCACCGCAGACATATATGTTATAAATTTCTCGAATGCAGTAATAGCCATAATGAGGTCACCGACTGTACAGTGTCATATCAGCACTTTGGAGATCCGGAGCAATGTTGAGAGAGGCTATGTGACCTGCAATCTTAATCATTAGAGGGTAGCCTCACCCACCAAACATAACCTTAATGCAAATGTCTGCTTGACTTTGACTAAGCCTCCTGCTGCTAAAATGGAATCATCTCTGAGTCGTTCAAATTAGAGCCAGAACAGCAAGGGATCCCTTATGGCTGGTCATCATTCAAAATCTGCAGCCCTGATATAAACACTTGTGATCATCATTATCTATGCAACCATCATCATCATAATCATTATGTAAATATGCTCCTAATGTTCTGCAGTTTGGATCCTGCATAGCACAGCAGGCCCAGTATTTTACCTCTCCATGTGCATTTTTCAATATTTTTGTGAGAACACACCACAGCAATTAACGGAGGATTAATTGGCATCTTTATCTCGTTAGGGTCAGTCTGATCAGAGTATGATGAGGTTTCAACACGTTCCCATTTGTTTAAGCGGATTGGGGTAATTGCTGTCATTATTATGGTCTATTTAGAGACGTCCGCGGGCCTCCTATTCCCCCTGCCAGGACTCCATAAAGCGCAGCCGTGTGTCACGGCTCAGTTTAGCTAACCCTTGGAATCAACCCAATGGCGAGCAGTTAACAGTCGAGAGGCAATTTGGTTGCACACATTCGCCAATTAACACGTCACCACTCTTCTACTAAGCTTTTGTTTTTGTTCCTAATTACTGCCCTGCCCTCCCAAATAAAACCTTTAAAGGACCCATGGGGACGGGAGGCTTGCATACATGGTAAAGAGTCCCTCTTACCAACGCTGGATTTGCCACTCTGTGCCATGAAGCTCCAGGGCCTTATTTGGAACATAACTCTTCCAATTGCCTTTTAAAAAGTGTCAGGCGATCATTTACAGTTCACAGGTTGATATTATGGTTTTGAATAGCACCTACAAAACCATGTTTTCATACTCTCAAAA
This sequence comes from Orestias chungarensis, assembly GCA_032876305.1. NCBI lineage: Eukaryota > Metazoa > Chordata > Actinopteri > Cyprinodontiformes > Cyprinodontidae > Orestias > Orestias chungarensis. The sequence goes on along the minus strand of JAVLVB010000098.1, from coordinate 1,498,860 downwards.
TGCATGTTTTAAAGGACCGTCACTATAACAAATCTGTGGTAGATGTAGAGCATCCAGCATCAAAAGACAATATTTCTGAGAGACAAGCTATTACTCCTACATGAACCCTGATCTACAAGCCACCAGAGAGGGATAACCGACGGATATTAAGATATACTGCACAATAGAAAAAGGAAGCCATTGATCCAACAGAGTGCAAATTTAGCTCTTGCTGCTACCTTCACTAAAGGGAGCAATTAAATTTTATATGCTCGTAACAGTTTCAACCCCCTCTAAATGTTAACAACCTTGCGCTTGCCCTATACACCCTGTCCCCTTTGTTGATCCAATGCAGTGATGAGCCCCTCATCCATGGATCTGCAGTACAATTAAAGTCAGAATGGTAACAGTGCTTTGTGTTGGGCTTGGCTTTACAAGCAGTGTCTTAGAGTGAATTAATAGGAACAAACAAATTGCTATTACAGGTCAATCAGCTCCTACGGGTGCTCTAAAAACATATGGGGAAAAAAATCAATCCTTAAAACTGAGCAGTTTCACATGTGAGACACCCAGAGCACTCAGATGCGCCTTCACTACAGCAACTGCGTTGTGGAAAGGACCCCAGTCTGTTGATTTACAAACTAGTATCTATGAAAACAGCTGTTTGGTCTGGATTATTTTGGTGTTTTAAAAGAAGAACTAGGAAAGCTTGACAAAGGTGGCTTTATCTCTACTGGAGAATCAGACACAAATAGATAATATCTGCCTACTGACTTTCCATTGCGAGGGCAGAAATCCAAACAAGCTTGGGTCTCTTAGATACACTGTTGGGATACTTCTCCCCACCTAAAAATTTCATCCAGGTTGCATTTTTCTCCCAGTATATAATAACAGAACAAATTACTATCTGAAAAAGGTAACTTACATGAACACAAACCACACTTTTCAAAAAAAAAAGTAGTATCTGGTAAGTATAATCTACTGTTAGCCTTAACTGGCAAATACTTTTTTACATTGCATAATTCCTTCAAAACATGTGGACCAAATTATACAGGTGTCTTCTAGTGTGTCTGAGTTGCTGCATGCAATAAGCATATGTGTGCATTATTCCCCTGCAGGTGCAAAGCAGATAGATGGGTGGACCCCCTGCAACACACAGATGAGCAGCCTCAGACAGAAGAACACTGGGACCCCCAAGAGAATACCCATATTACCCATAAAAGAGAAAGATGTATCCATAGTGAAGCCCAGGTAGAGATGCAGGTCACTGACAGCATAACTTCCCTACACAGAGGACATAGGCCATTACAAAAATGTCAATCCACTGCGCAGGCATGAGCTTGCCACAGCAACCACACAAATCGAGACTGAGGAAGGAAGGGATCCGTGCAATCTTGTCAGTTGTAATGGATTTTCACTCGAAAGAATAAAAATACAAGTTGAAAACTCCAATATTCCCCCCCCAAAAGGGGCAAAACAATGGATTTGCTGATTGTCTTTCCTTGGACAAACTTCATTTAAGTTTAAAGGCAGTGTTTGCAATGGAGCAACTAACATTTGGAGTCCAGGTATAAAATAACATAAGAAAGCTCACAAAGCTTTAAGGCAACAAAAAACAAATAGTTCTTGGGTGTGCCATAAAAGAGAGGCATTGAAATAACACAACCAGGCGCTCCATCAGAACCCTGACAGCATATCTGTGTGTGACAGGCGTCGTCACTTTTACCCACTCACCTATGCCTCTAAGCACAAACAAAGACTTTGATTCCCTCCAAAAAATCCCCAAAAAGTAATGTCCCTGGCATCACCACCATGTGTAGAGAGATGACAATGACAACACACTCTTTTCTGCCGCCCCTTATCTCCCTCAACAAAATCTGAGGCGGCACATAGCCATCTGTACCTCCAGGGAAGCTGCTTTCTCTTCAAAGAGCAACATGATCAGCATTATGGCATCTAAAAGACTGCCTCCATGACTGGAGAGAGTAAATCAGTCATACGGCGTAGGACTCAGGGAGTCAGAAAAAAAAGGCACGCCGACACCCACAGCAAGGCTGGAGGCCCAGAAGAAATTTCAAGGCATTCAGTCCTGTTCTTGTCACCTATTCATAGTGTTCTTGTTTGGCTGTATCACTGCAAAAAAGCTTCCAATGGAACAAGAAATATCCTGAGGTGTGCAGCCGACACTATACTGAAACTTATTTCTGTTTGACAGAGTCCTAATTTGGTCTGTGATATAATTTTAAACCAAAGTTAGACCAAAATGCAAAAAAAAAACCTCTCAAGTTGCAAAATAAACAACAAAACTACCCAAAGTTTTCTGAGAAGAAGATAAAAGGTTAGTGGACTGGATCGTACCTTTTGCAGATGACGCCTTGTGTTACATTAAAACCCTCAGTAAACTTAGCTTGAAGCTTTAGGGATAGTGCGTTCAATTACAGCAAAGGCATAGAGAGGCAATGACAGCAAATGTCTCTGATGCAGCAGAAATATTCATGTCAGTGGTGCCCTACAGAATCCTGCCTTTGAGAAGAGACAGATGAATAATCCGAAAGGGGGATGGGGGATTCAATGGAAGACGAGCTTTGGTAGAGAAAAAAATAGGGGGGGGGGGCAAGGCAGCCTTTGCTCTTCTGGGTCTTTGAAGTCCTTCCTCCAGCAGACATTGGTATACACATACACAAAGGCACACAGCCTGTCTCTTTCTTCCTCTATTTTCTCTCAGCCTCCCTCTGTCTTCTTTCTCTTTCATCTCTTCTAGATCCCTTTATCTTTACCCCTGGTTAGCTCTAGGGATCCCCGTGTCCCCCATTACTTACCAATCGCTTGCTGTCCAGGCTTTGATATCTGTTCACAGAGAGATGAACAGCATACTTTGGATGCATTTCTCCAGCTACCATGGCTTTAATAAAGGCAACAAAGCCAAGGCGTTTTAACGGTACTGACTCACATCTATTCGTTATTCATAGCCACTATCATTTCCCCAAAGCACTGAAACATATGAAAAAGGAGTGTGGGTTTCTCAAAGTAGCGAGTACCGCTCTGAAAAGAAGTTCTGTAAAGAAAAAGTTCACTATGAAGTGTGAGTGCTGCAAACTACAGAGTCAACTCATGCCAGAGTGGAGCTGTGGTTTGGACTAAATAATATCATACATCTCTAATGTTAAAACAAATCTCGAAAAATATGGTCTCATCACAGCACTACGCACCAAAGTCCAGCTTTTATTAAAGTTCTGTTTGTTGGAAGACGCCACACTGCTTATGTGATTGTGTTTGTTGACCATGTGGCCACATACAGCCTGGCTCTGTCTTAGTAAAGGTTCTGCAACGCTTCAGGCTAACCATCACACCATGCATGAATCATGGAAATGTCAAGTACAAAGTCTAGCACAGACCACAGTGAGGAGTTTCTGCACAGAGACGCCGCAGAACATAGCAAAACCAAGTACAAGCTCACTACATGTATGACTGATGGAGTTCTGCGTCTTGTTTTATCACTGATTCATGTTAGCAGTTTGATTAGCAGGATACAAGACCTTGCAAACGTATTAATACCCCTAGAACATTAATGCAATTTGACACATTACAGGTAAAAACCTATTGAGACTGTAGGGTGGAGCATTGGAAGAAAATCTATTCATGGGTTTCAAATTTTCTTTGCAACTAAAAATGTAGAAGAGCGACATGCTTTTATATTAATCCTGCTTGATCTGCCTGCCAAGCCTTGAACATCTCACAGAACTCTGTTCAAAGACCATCGCTCATCTGCAAATATGCCAAGACATGGTTGTGAACCTAACCTGAAGAGCCGCACAGTTTTTTCAGAAATGCAGCCAAAAAGGCCCTCGTTAACAGAAAACTGACCCTGCACAGCGTCCTGAAAACCCGATGGTTCTGGTGAAACAGGGTGAAGCCCTGATCTTTGTGGAAATCAGTGCAAAAGCTTTCAACCACTCTGATTGGGCCTAGCAAATTTTGAACAGAAGAAAGGGCAACAATGTCAGTTTTTAAATGATTAAAGCAGGCAGAGGCACAAAGGATTTACTGCTGCCACTAAAGCAAAGGCACCGTTCTGCAGTGTGGCAGACACCTTTAGAAAGCATTTCCATCACAAACCCAAATACCAGCCGCCTGTGAGCTCCTACTGGTCATCATGAACAACCTGTTTAGTCACAATGTCAGTTATTAAAAACACTATACTGAATGGGAGACAATGTGATTGGGTGTCAGCACTATGCACATGTCGAAAGATCTGTCATGTCTCCCCAAATCTTTATTTTTTAACAGAAGACAAACTCTCAACTAAGATCTCACTTTATTAATCGTTTGGCGAAGCATGCCACACATTTCAGACTCTGTTATATGAAAGTTTTTCTAAATCGTTTGCCGTTTTCCGTCCACTGTGTTTTTCCAGCCCTAGAAATCTTACTTGAGGTTGTAACAAAAATAAGTATGAATTGGTTTTTTTCTTTCTCCTTGGAGAGAGAATATGCTTCAAAACTGTACTTTTTCAAACAATGTATCAATTCAAGTCAAAAAATATTACTAACATCCTGTTTCTATGCAGTTTTAAACATAATCCAGCAGTTATTGACTTAATAGTGTCACTTTCTTTTGGAACCAAACTGCTGCAGACGAGGAAGAACATTTTTATTACTATGAATAAAAGATTGTTCACCGCTAGTTTTCTAACTTATTGTGAGGTCTTGTTAGTAAGTATGTGTGAAATGAGATCTGTTGACTTCCATTTTTAGTTTAAACCAGGATATGCACAAACATGAGGCAAACAAATGTGGGAACTATTTGTTTCTTGACCATGGATTTACAGAAACAGCGAAAACCCGTACCCCATATCACCTTGAGAAAATGGGCCAGTTGAATCTGGAAGGTGAGTGTGGGATGCTATTTTTACACCTCCGACTGCAGTAAGATCTCCTGCTCCACTCTGCATTGTAGCCTCTTCTTTAGATTTAATTGCTTTAACTTATCCTTAAAAAGGGTTTCACCTTCAGTCGGTCGTACGCAGCCAGCAGACTGAGATGAAGGCTGTGAGAGTCAAACTTTTTATTTTATTTTTCACTGTGACAACAAATTTATGAACTATCAAATTTTGATCCGCGACAGATTGCCAGCAACCGCAGCAGGTACACTTTGCCATAACTGAATGCTCTTCCAACAGATGGATCAAATATGTGCAGCGCACAGCAAATCTGGAACTCTTAATAATTCAGCAACTTCTTGTGTGACACCGACCGCAGTTTATCTCACTGTGAGAGTGGGCACAGATGGAAAGGCAGACAGCAAACACCACACTAACAGGAGAAGTCCCCAAAGAGAGTCGCGACGAAGGCAAATAGGTAAGGACAGACAGACTGCTGCGCCAGCCCCCAGAGACCCGGAGAGACCGATGCTCAGCTGCGCCTGTTCGGCTGGTAACAGCTTGCGCCGCGGTGCCACATGCTGCAGGAGACACTTCATCCTGCTCCCCCCGCACGCCACTTTCACCGGCGCTGAAATTAACATTGGGGCCGATACAATGTTCAACAGAACAAAACAACACACCGCAACACCGCCTGGTTTAAAGTAAAACTTCAGTTAGTGGAAGATTACAGAAATGCAGAAACAAACCAAAGGACCAACTATTCTCAGGTCAAACATATTTTAAATCAGCTCTGTAGTGGGACAAACCAGAACCGGGTCTTCTATTCTTATGACAGGTAGAGGGAAAAGATTTGTTTAGGCAGACACACGAAAGGATTCTGAATTGAACATTTTCAAATCTTATAATGACACAACAGTTTCAATTTATTTTTCTGGGAACAGAAAGTTGGAAAATAATGGATGTTGTCCAGATTTTGTATAGAAATAATCAGTAAATTTTGAAGGAACCGTGATGTCAGCTGTAGCGTAAAATATGTGCGGTGTTCTGTTACGTGCAGTGAGAGTAGGCGCTGTATTAGTGATCAGATCTGGGGTTTGTTAAGTTCTCTAAAGATCTAGCGTTTGTTTTTGTAAAGAACACAAGTTAGCTACTTTAAAGAAAATGAAACTGGCTGTAGCGAGTTTCCAGCAAGAGAATCTCCACCTCGTTCTCCTAAACTACAGTAGGCTAGCTGAAAAATTGCTTTTCAAGCATGGATTATAAGATTCTTCTAGCAGGTACTTTCAAAGTCAGTTTTTGGATTTTACAAACTAGGAGCTAAAGTTTGAAGCCAACTTGAGCTTCATCTGTTTTTATACAAGTCTGACCAACTATCGTACTATTTTCCATTATTTGCAACTCCCACTGTTGATGATGCTGGTCTCAAATGTGATGTGAACAGACTGCTGTTTACCGACTGGTCACGGGGAAATGAGAAGGTTCAATGATAATAATGTGTATTTTACAGGCACATAGTTAAACATTTTATAGCAGATTCAGGTCACCTTTAGTTGTTGTCTTTAGTTGTCATATCTGACCCCTTGAATTCGGCCTCTGTCCCTTTAAGAAGATCCCACGTTTTCCAATCCTAGCTCTTCAGAAATTGGGCATTGTTGCAGAGTTCTAGCAGGTGTTTGCAGATTGCTGCTGCCGCTAGTCTCGTGGAGCTGAATGGATGCCATGAGCGACAGTAGGACTCAAACATGCCTGAATGAGTCAAAGCTGCTCTCTATGTTTGTTTTCAACTAGATTAAGACATTATAACACAATATAAAGTTTAGAAAAGTCAATTTTGCATATTACTCTCGATCAAAAAATCACAGATTGATTATAATAATATTTAGAACCACGAAGAAAGGAGTGGATAAAACGTAAAGGTAAAGTAAATGTTTACTATTTACAACTGAGGTTTCTCAAATATATGTTCAAACACATGTATTTTAATCAAAAAAATACCACCTACATGAAACGAGTCGTTCTAGAAAAACAACCTCAAAAATCATAAATCCCAAAAAAAATACTCTTGAAAGGTTTTGCTCTTCTAAGTGCTAAGAAGTAACATTAGGCCCAAAATAACACAACCAAGCTAAACCAAATAACAGAATATTGCAGTGTACTGGTGGTGCTGTATCATTACCAAGACTAAAACCTTTTCAAAACCAGAAAAGGTAATTTATTTAGGAAAACCTTGGAGGTTCACCAAACAAGACAGCAGGGACCATCCTCTCTGCTTCTCCTGCCACTCTAAACACTTTTCAAGATAATTATCCAGGTACATACTTTTTAAATGTGAACATTCACAAGAAATCCCTACAAGTACAGTACAATAACATTATACATATTTGCTTTACACTAACATCTTCTGTGTATCAGTAAAGCCTTTGGGACTTTTGGAACAAGCCTTAAATGTTTAGAATAACCATTTATTTGTGTTGGCTTTACTTTAAAAGGAGAAGTTTGAGCGAGGTAATGATATCTGTTTGGAACATTAGACAACCGACCTTTGCAAAGGAGATACAGTCTCACTAACTGTTCATGCTTCAAAAATACCCTCAATGCAACTGTTAGTTCGATCATGTTGGTAAAAAAAAACAACCACAATAAGAAATCTTATGCTTTATGTGTTTTGTATGCACAGTAGATGTCTTTTAAGTGGGCATCAAAATCAGCTTAACTTCCTGTCTTTGCATTTACTATTGATGCAGCCTTACTTCAAGGTACGCTTATAAAGTACAGTCCTTCTTTCAGTCTTTGCTAATAGCCTGTGCATGCTAAGTTCACATTTTTCTTTTCATATTCTCCTCCTGCACCAGAAGCTTACCATCGTATTAATCTATCTATCATATAAATCTTTGTATAGAATAATACGATGCATATGTCTCATTGGAGTTTGGTTGTCCTGTCTTTGTGAAACTAGGCTTATAATGGTGTCATTTGATGGTTTTGGGGTAACTGGATGACTTTTAGGCCGTGTCTAGAATCAGAAACATGTGGTTCTGTTGTATTTTGGACTTTTGGCGGAAAGTTGAGGATGTTACCAGTGGAGGATGGACCCAAACAGGGATCCGCCTTGTGTTGATCCTGTTTGAGGTGTTCATGGTCAAATCTCTAGATGTAGATGCAAAGAGGACAGTGTCTGATTTACAAATGTTAGGTCAACAGGATGTTGGGGTTTTGTTGACCTTCAAGATGCAGTGGAGTAGTTCTCCCAACCTAGCGGTTCCCTTTGGATTAGGAGTCAATTTCTCCCTCATGCAGAAACATTTAACCATTTAGGGTTGTTGTTCATAAGATGGAGGAATTCGGTAGAGACAGTTAAGCTAGATAGAGACTTATAATGAAAGATCTTTCTACGTTCTGACAAAGAAAGAACGAACAACCTAATGCAGTCTGGTTTACAGCATAGTGCTGGATCTACCCACCATCAGCGATAAGATGTCGAGCTCCGTATTTCTTTGTAGAGGAGTTGCTGCATTGTTCTGAAAGTAAGTACTGGTATCTGAGGAGCTCAGCCTCTGTTGGCCAGTACTTACTGGAGGGAATACATATCCTTTAATGAATGGATGTGTGGATGTGGAGATAGATGAATGAATGGAGTATAACAGTTGTTTTGGATGTCAGTCTAAAATACTCAAAAAAGTTAATGGGATAAAAAAATATACCTATTTATACATAGAGGGATAACATATAAAGAGACGAATTTTACACAAGATGAAGATCTTCTAAAACAGTCTCCGACCTGTCACAGCGCACAGAATTAAAAAGCACATCCTGAACATCCCGGAGTGGATCAGAACAATAGACCAATAGCTCTGAATGTGTTCATCTGCACTAACAAACAACAATAATATCTACAGTCTTCCTTATTTATGCTCCGGGGATACAGCCAATCAGGGGCAAGGAAATTAAAAGGCACTCCTAGATTGGCTGATTTGCAAACTTCAGTCGATAGCATGTCAGGTAGGATTGCATGTTGGTGTTTCAGCCTCCCAAGCTCATTACTCATTACTATAAAATCTCATAAAATTTAAACATCACTTATATATATCACAACCTTCTAAATTAAACACAATAAAGAACTATTGACTTTTCACTGAACCTCATAAATAATCTTCAGAACCGATGAATCAGCGTCTGACCTCTATCTACTGTTTTCTTTTTAGAAATCCTCATTCTGATGTCACAGGCTGCAACATTTCCAGCTGAGAAACAAATTCAAAGCTGTGCTTCTCGCTTCAGAAAGAGGAGCGTTTTCATTGATTCCTTCCTTGGTTTCGTTCTGTTTCTTACTACCGCTCCAAGTTTCTTTTTATGATAGAAGATTACTTACATTTTATAATACTGCTGGGGTTCAGTACGTGTTGCTCCCCTCTTTCTTTTCAGCCGACTGAAAGACACACTCAGAATTACACACTCCCTCTAATATCTACTACTAATGTTTTTGCTTCTTCTGATTTTACACTTGAGTGCTCAATGTAGCTTGGGTCTGCTTCGTTTTCTCAGGAAATCGCTGAAATGAGTTTGCGAGTTAAGATCCAACAAGTTGTAGCTTATACGCTTTAGATCTGTCGATAAAAACAATATTAAATCTTTATGCATGTACAAAAAAAACAGTAAGTAATGCTGAATCTGGCTGTATTTTCATAAACAAGTAAAACGCTGTGGTAATAGAATCGTGAACAAACTTTTCACTTGTGATTTTTCCGACCTTACCAACCCTCCTGCTGTAGTGCTGCCTCTGGAGACCTGGCAGCAGAACAAAACACAGCATTTTTGTTGTTGAAGTTGTTTTGTTATGTGATGCACGTCAATCACCACTGATGTGATTCACCCTTTGATTAGTGATGTAGCTCACGTACTGCAAGGGAATGCTTGTCTATTGATAACCTGTATTTAAAAATTAAACTAAATACACTAATTTTTACCCGTTTCAGCACAACACTGTAAGACAGGCAGACAGTTAGATAGCAGTTTTAGGTGAAAAACTGAACTATCCTGTTCTTGTTCAAATTAGTCCTAAATATTTATAAAAAAACATAAACATAAAAAATAATAAGTGACTTGGTCAGACCCTGATTTATACCAGTGCACAAATCCTAACTAACCATGTTAAACCCTTCTCACTCCCATGGTGTGACACTGATTGAGAAGCAGGTGGTATTTAATTAACATATTAAACAGATTGGTTGACAGGTTTCAGAAGCACATCAATTCGCAAACATATGGCTTTCCAAACAATCCCGATTTCTTCTCTGCCGCTCACAGATCGGCATAAAACTCAAACCTTTTCTAACATACAAAAACCAGCAGGAAAATCTTCCAGCTCCTGTTTGTTATCATGACTTGCCATTGAAGCGTTGCTTTGTCTGGAGCTTAAGCTGGAGTCCCCGACTGCTTATTATTCTCCTTTGATTCTTTACAAAAAAAATCTCTTGATACTCTATTTTAAGTGAGGTGATTTTAACGAGTCATTCATAGTTACAAAATTGCAGTAGACTATAAAATGATATATTATTATATTAGTAGTCGTCAAGGCTGAAACTAATGTCTAGGACTAATGTCTATCCTACAATGCGTCGATCGCGATTGGCCTGTTGATCGCAATAGGCAGAGAACCGCATCCATCCTTCTGTTTATTTTTTTATTTTCATAGCGGGCAGCAAACTGATGCACATCTTAGCACGCAAATATATATATATATATATATATATATATATATATATATATATATATATATATATATATATTCTTAGTTTGTGTGCACATGAACATTTGCTGATTCTCTGGATTTATTAGGTTATCTTCTACTGCAGGAAAATGTGACCCAAATCTGATTTATTTGCCCAAATGCGACTTTTTCACAGCTGTGTGAAAGACCCAACTCTGATCTTTTGACCTCCCCTGAAAATTAAAATTTTGCCAGTACCATATGTTGTAATAAGTCGTATAGGTATCCCATCGCTTTCAACAGGTCTCCAGTCTGAATTTGTATTTCGTATTCGTATTCCATAGTCTGGCAGGCTATGCTCAGTCAGCCTCTGTTTTTTGCATCATGGGTTTTACACAGAGCATCATTGTTCTTTACCTTTCTTAAAATTGTGTTTTGTATATGTATGTATTTATAGACTAATCTGCGTCAGCTCTTGCTAGGTGAGAAAAACAGATTCCACAATTGGTTAATGCTGTTATGCAAGACAAAGTAATATGTGGTATAGATTACATTTAAATGATACAACATATACAATATGAATGATTGAAATAATCTAAAATAAATAGGTTGTGTGCGTTATTGTTTTTGTTTTTGTGTTGGTGGTGATAGATCCCTTAGTGTTGGTCATCTTGTGGGCACCCCTGTCCTAAAGCAACTCTAAATCAAAGGATTTTAACTTGTAAACCTTACATTTTAGGGAACTTTTATATTATTATCTATAAAGGAAATGCTAGTTGGAGAAAGTAAGCTACAACAAAGCTTCCTGTGTGAAAGTTGAACTCAAGACTTCATGTCAGTAACTGTGACATGGATAAGAAAGAAGGTATAGAAGTTCAATAAAACACCATTTATCTTTTACAAAAAAAACAAAAAACTATAATTATTTAACAACTGTACAATTATTGGTGCGTTGATTCATTTACATTTATAATAAAAAGCTACTCACCAGAAGCGATGTTTGCATTTTATTCTCAGCTGAGGTTTCATTCATACCTCCATTCAATATTTTAATGTAAATAATTATCGGTTGTTTTTTTTCAGTTTACTGCGCACAGTAAATTACTTTTATGGCTCTTCTAAACCTCAGTGATGATTTTTAAGCTGTTTTAAGACTAAACGCAGAATTTTCTGTACGTACAGTCAGACTGACCATGCTCTGTCTTCATAGGGACGCACAAATTAGGGACTTTCAGGTTACCTGGAGGCTTCCCTGGTTAAAACAGACATTAATAATTAGCAGTTATCAATCCGGCCTTTTTTATACCAGAATGTAGTTTCTCTAGTCTAACATTATTTTGGAAATTAACCATGTAGATTTTAGTTTTTGCATTTAAGGCCAGTTAACCGTGTGCAGACACAGATTAATCACTAAGTAGGATCCTTTCATGATTTCAAAGCTCGTTAGCAGCCTTGACTGCTCAGCGCCTGTTGGCAACGAGAGAAACTTCCACACAACTTGGCACAGCTCCTTGCAGACCTTTGAAAACCGCTGGCAGTCGTGAGTCACAAGTATACACACTTCATGAGGATTAACTTCCACTTCAGCTGGTTAGGTGGACTGACTGGTCTCTTTTTCGCTCACACTTGTTTTTCCCCCCATTTCACTCTTTCTTTTTCTCACCGCCTAACTCTTGCACACCCCTAGGGCACCAGCACTTGTTAGTGTCGCGCTGCGGAGGTGGCGGTGGGGGACACACAACTCCATATACTCATTACCTCCACACGCTCACCCTGCAGCCCACAGTGGGGGTCTGGGATGGGGGTGGTGGTGGACAGAGCCTGATTCGTTTTGATGTTCCGCACATAACGAGGCTCCTTAGTGGTAACTCCTCGTCCCAGAGCGGAGCCCCAAGGACTCCAACGAGCAGCCAACATCGGGGCTGCATGAATGCCTTTCCACGGCATCCCAAGCAAACCCTACAAAGGTCAAGGAGTAATGTCTGCTGAGTTTTATGTGTCCTCGGGGCTTTTCTCATTAGCAACAGCGAGTGGGTGGATCTCTGGCGTCAATCAAGGAACGCCAAGAATCTCTCAGTGGGATAAAGGAAGCGAAATCATTCTGGAAGAGTTTTCCAACAAAGCACACTTATTACAGCCGGGACTCTTCTGCAAGCAAAAGCCGACAAGTTCCACCTAAGCCTCTCTGTCAGTTTCACACACTGGCTCGCAACCTGATTCTCAACCAGATGGATCAGAAAGTCGCACATATCCCACACTTAATCTCCTCGGCTTGGCCTCCAACTTGACAGCTGAGCATGATAAGGTATATGCTTTCCATTATTGTGTCTGGTTCGGAGGATGAGAGTACTGTATGTACACTGAGCTGCATCTGCTTCTAACTGGTAGAGACTAATACCACCTGATTGCCAGTGCTCAGAGAGGCTTTGCTAACAGGCTGCCACCCTCTGCACTGCCTCCTCTCCCAGCCATGTTGTTCGGTCTGTGGAATAATCTAATAGGCACGTCACGCCTGAGATGTTTCCATGTAATATTTCCTCTCAGCGAACGGGGAATGACTGCGAGTTTCACAACTCGACGATAGCAGCCTCTAGTTTTCTACATATCCAGATTGAGGTTTAGAGAGAACGTGTCTGTCATCAGTCAAAGGAAAGTTTAAGCATTATTTTCCGTAATCTGCTCCCTTTTTTTTCTATTGATTTCTATTTGACAAAGTATATATAAGTTTGCATTTTTATTTGTTATTTTTAACCTTCCTGTCATGACAAATTATATAATCTTATGTTGGTTGCAAAAACCAGGGAGGAGTCCCTACATAAGAGTCTGCTTCTAATATTTAAAAATAAACAAGTGTTTTGGAGTCAACATTTCAAGATTGTTGAATTCATTTTATAAAAAGCTTCTGTTAGTTTAGCTAACTGTAGAGAGCAGTATGGGAATGAACTTCTTTTGCTAGTTCAATATTTTCTGGAATGACAGCGATGCTCAAATCTAACTTGTAATTTATATAATATCATATAATATAATATCTTCATAACTTTTGTGATCATACGTCGACTTACAGCTTGTTGAAGGACACCTCAGTCATGGCTTGAGGGGTCTGTATCATTTTAACCGGGACTGAGCAACTTTGAGGTGGGTGGCAGGAACCCTGACACACAAAACAACTACAAATGTGCTGACGGCTTTACGGCATACGTCACTTCCCCCGTTTCTCATCTCCAACATCATCATCTGACATTGTTTCACCACAATTAGATTTATTACCTAATCGCTATTCATCCTTTACATAGACACTGGAAACACAAATGTACTTCAATCCAACTGCAGGCAACCGGGGGATCAGGATTTTACAACGCTATGTATACGCTAGTGCTCATGGGAAATGCAGTCTTCCTACTGGCAAAACACAACACTTCCGCTTTTTTCCAAGTTGGGCCCCCAAAATCGACCAAAAATGAAACTTCTTTAGTGTTGTTTTAAAAAGTGCTTAAAACTAGGGTTGGGGTGTAATTCTGGTTCTCTAATGACCCCTTCATGACCTATAAGAAACCTGACCTTATCGATCTATAACACGCATGATTTTAAGCCTTTAGAACAGCTTTAAATAGAAGCCAAGTATCAAAATTTTTGTTTTATTTATTTCTTCTTTCCATTGGTTGATCTTACTGTCACCAGCTGCTTGACTCATGAAACTGTGAGATGAAATGTGGTTGATTACTCTTTTTTTGCACCATTTTTAAATCTAGGATGTCATGTCCATGTTGTTTCACATGCATACCCACCCAAAAATCCTGTGCAAACATTTTTTTTTAAATTTTCATCAGGAAGAATTGTTACTACATTTGTTGTTGATTCCCTGTTATGCAGGGCATGCCTGTCGATTTCTGTGATAGGTTTATCTAAGAGTTCTCATCCCTCTATAATATGCCAGCAATACAATAAACACAGCAGAACCAAGATTGGCTTCCTTGTGTTTGTCATGTCAGATAGGCATTTGAAAACAAGAGGTCTCACTCAGCCCTCGAGTACATTGAGTCTTGATTCACTCTCTTCTGCTTTGACAGGCCAGCAGAATGAGAAAGCTGCAGAAGAACCCATGGACGGCGGCAGTGAGGTGGAGACTGAATTAAGTGCGTTGAGGAGTTTCTTTCTGATCTCTATCTGACACACAGGCAGGAAGAAGCAATCAGCCCAGCAACCAATTCTTACTTTTACCTTGAAACAGCGTTTTATCAGAGGACATTTAATCTGGAGCTGATTCTGAGATACCAAAACACCTGAAGATGTGGAGAGAGCAGAAGATCTACACGCCTGATCAAACCAGATGTTACCTAAATGTTCTTCCTTGAAGACTGAAGTTTGAAGGTGACCTTTTCCCACTTGTCAGTTTGTCAGCAATGAGTTTATTAACTCTACTCATTACAACCACAACATCTCTATATTTATTTTAGAGACCAACAAAGTGCTGCACACGTACAAATGACAACAATACATGATACGATACAATGATAATACAACTGAGGAGCTGAAGTTAAATCATACACATTAGGATTGGTAAAAAATAGCGACACTTTAGTTAATGCAAACTAAACAAAAGAACCTTGACTAAGCATGTAATTTTCCTGGAACATGGAGGAGTTGCTGGCAGACCTGTGATGGCCAGATATATATATATAGTTTAACAACATGCTGCAACTCTTTTGCATTCCTGCACGCCTCTAATGGATGCATCACAAACCCCAAATTACAGTGAGTTACAGTAATCCACCCTGGAAGTTACAAATGCACAAATTACTGTTTGTTACCCTGATATAAGTTTTATATATGCTAAATGCCTCAAATAAAAAAGCCCTAATCTGGCTTTCTATTTTAGGATCCACATCTATCCACCAAAGACCATCACCTCTGAATTTTGTTTATTCAAGTGTAAAAAAGATAGATTCAAATCTAATGGGAAGCCTTTGGCTCTTTTTAAGAGGGAGATAAACCTGAGAGTCATCCGCATAACAGTCAGGGTTGAGGGTTTGTTCCTTTCCAGGTTGTCCACTGGGGGTCGCCAGAGCTCGTCCCTGGTTGAGCCCATCTGTACACCTGTGCTTTACCCACAGGTGTCTTCCATCTGCTGATGGGCTGAGGCTGCTTAAGAGGAGTGGTGGACCAGCTTCACTTGGCATGAGTGTTTGTTACGATCAGTAACGTTACCTTTCTCAGTTCCAGAATTTTTATGATCTTGCTGTTGAACTCGTTGCTCTTCAGTTTTTGTTTTTGTGCTCAAGTTTTTCCTCGTTGCTCTTCAGCTCATTATATGCTCTCGTGTGTTCAACCCAGGATCCATTCAAGACTCCTCCGTGCTCAAAACCATCTGTGATAAATCTGGATCCAGTCCTCAACTCTGGTCTCCACTCCTCATCCTCTCGTTCTGTCAGTCAGCACATCTTAACTGAACCCATTTTGGACAACCACCCCTTCGGACTCCATCAAGTAACCCTCAACCCACTCACCTCTCCTTGGCGTTATTTCATCTCCAAGCAAGTAAGGAAATTACGTCTTTCCATTCACTCCGGCTGCTACTCACCATCTCTGTCCTCACCTTCCAGAAGCTCCCGGTCTCCCAAGTCAGTCTTGCCGTTCCTGTTCCAAGATCACATTCAGATCATTCCTGTTCAATAACATTATTTACCTGATCTCCTGAGAGTCCTCCATCATATCTAGGTCAGAAAGCTTGTTACCATGACAATAACAAGGAAAGGAAACCCCACATTTCTTTAAAAAAAACAAAAAAACACGGGGAAGCAGGTACAACTTAAAACAGGGGGGCAAACACTGAGCCCTGTGGCACCCCACATTGAAGAAAGGCAGCAGAGAACACACAATCACAGAGTTTGACGGACAATGTTTGTTTTCCTTAGTAAGATTCAAACCGCTTCAGCGCAGTTCGCCAAACAATGCACTGTCCAAAGGAACTATTCAAATTTTATAATCCACTGTTTTAAAAGTGGTTTTAAATCTAAAACCACACTATTGGCCCTTAGTGAGCTGCTAAAAATAATTCATTAAAACTTATAAAAAGGGTAGAATCCGTTCTCTGCTTAGCTTTAAAACAGGATTAAAAAAACTAAGAAATATCATGTTCTCCTAAAACAGCCATTCATTACATGTAAACTACATTTTAAGAAATATTGAGGCAAAAGAAAATTTGGAAATACAGCATTGGGTTCAAGAGTTGGTTACTCAAGAAGTGTTTTAATGAAATCTACAGGAACAACAGAGGACATGCTGCTGTTTATAATTAAATGGCGCTATGGTTTGGCAAAACCTCTTTAAAAAACTGGAGGAGCGAGAACATCATGAGGAGACCCAACGGGCTTTAGGTGAGCAGCAAGGAGACAAATGATCAACTTGTCAAAGGCAGCAGAGTGGACAACTGGGATTGAAGGGGGGAAAGAAAAGTGAAGGCTCTGAGCTTTTAAAGATTTTAGCTTTTCCACAAAAAAGTGTGTGTTTGCTATCTATGTTGGGCTGCGGTCGCCACTGACATATCCTGTATTAATCAGTGCAGTGTATTTTTCAGTAGTCTTCATTCTTAAATATCCATATGTTGTTTGTTTGTTTTCTATGGTGCTGTTTTGTTTCCTCTGTATAATTCTCTCTCCACTCTATTCTCATCTCCATCCTCCTCTTTATGCCTCTCCCCCAAATCTCTCCCTAATTTTTTCATCTCTGTGCTCATCACATCTGACACAAACTGAGACTTTCTAGTAAAGTTTTATACAGAACATGCCAGTAGAAGTATTTCAGTGTATGCCATAACGCTCCACTTGTGATGGTAAAATCTTTTGGGTTTAACTTTAGCATTCAGACAACAGCAAGGTGTTTTCTTTCAGCATCGTTAATAGTTTTCTGATTAGAGCTCCAGTAGTGTTTTAATATTTCATGACACCGTCTATTCCCGTTCAGTTTATACAGCTTCTCTGACAGCACTGGTTGTTTCATTTAGCCACAAGCAGGTTCTCAGAGCGGTTGTGGCGGTTTTGCTTTGTATTAAAAAATCAGGATTTTACTTGACTACAGACCAGTTTTGGTGGAAATGCTGCTCGTTGGCATAGGACAGACATGCGTCAGGACAGTTCACTACAATTGGAATGACATGATCCAAACCGATGTTTGCACCATTCAGATTAACAATCTGTTTAAACCACTGCTTTCATTCAGATTACAGTTTCATGCAATGTGATCAGAATATTCCATATTCCGCCATGTGGACGTTCTCATAAGAGCAATTTTATTCCAATTGGCCTTTTATTTCAGTTACTTATGTCCGTGTGAACATACTTCCTGACGGCTGAGATCCCGGTTTGGTTATTTACGCCACATGTGGGATTTTGCAAAGACAGGCATCAAACACAGGATAAAAATATGCCGTCAGTCGAGCCTATAGCATGCATATAAAGATAGCAGTGTGAACATTTGTAGGCTCACTTCGTTACATGACCGTCAGAAATGAGCTGTTCTCTTAATCAAACAGCACGAGGAGTTTCTTTTAATCTGTGTACCTTTAATAATTTTGGACCGGAACAGTTTCCTTCTAATAGAAAGTTCTGGAAATGTTTTTAATGGGGTAAAAAAACTAACTGTAGATGTGTTTTCCTGACTACGGCCTGCAAAGCATTCTGGGAGTGCTGGCGTGCTTTCTCCCACTCCTAAGCAGGAGATGGGGATCAGAGGGTGAAAAGTCAGCGGGAGGACAACTTGACAGATAGAGTCGGGGTGGTGGAAGGTTCAGCGCCGGGAGGACCATTTCCTCGCTGATTTTTATCTTTCTATTAACACAATACACCACCTGGCAGCCATGAACGCATGTCAATAACTCAAAGAGTTTTGTGTGTAGTACATGGAGGCGAAAGGAGCACACAGAAGAGTTATAAAAATTAAACCTAATCATACATGGGTCAGCTTGCCTCTTGGAGAAGCATTCCTTTGAGTAATGGAGTCCACATGAGTCAAATGTACTCCGACGACGACCTTTCCCAGCTCTTTGTTCCAAACAATCCTCTCCTCGCTCGGCTTTTCCTTTTATTCTTTACTTGAAACAGAGGAGCAGAGAGTTAACACCTGAACACAAACAATACTCTGGGCCTCGTTCAGAACAGGTCTTTGTTGCTTTAAGCGTCAGGATCTTGAAGGAGCCGTTGATTTATGTGTCTTTGCCTTTCCGTCTGTTCAGGAAGTATTCTGGTCTGCAGCAGGAACGCCAAGAGAAGATCCAATGCGCTGGTATCTCTAAAAACATATATCTTCTCTTTTTATTGCTGCAGTTTTCCTCCTAAAAAGGTGAATAGTTTTTTATAAGATCAGTCCAGGTCATTGCTGTTAGCATGCAGTAAAATGCACATCATTTTATGTGACATCAAACCTGAAGCAACATAGTTCAGAGCTATTCCAACTCAAACTGTGTGGCCCACAATCAGGGAAGAGTAAAAACAACATGGCTAAAAGCATATGGCAATTGTTCTGAAAGAATGGAAGCATTTTTTCGAAGGTCAAGAGAGTCACTGGATGATCAGAAGCGTTTTAACTGCAGCTCTGGGAATAAGCCATCCTCTCTGGACAGCACCAATTTCAGATCCGGCAGTGCAGCCAAAGCCAAGTGCAGTATATACATCATGTCTGGGTCTAAAGCAGGAAGGATCTACGGACGACTTCTGCACAGATCACTTCATAAATCTCGTAAAGCGCACTTAATGAAGGTCTACAAGCCAGACTGAAGATTTACATACAAGTTATGACACTGAAAAAGGCTGAGTCGATGCTGTTATCTACTTTCATTTGGGTTTTAGCTGGAACAGAGGGCACTTACCATCCAAGTCTCCATATCCCAAGTATATCAATTTCATATCACTCTCAGGAAGACCCCGCCATGAAAAAGAAACCACTGCACAGATATTTACCTTCATTATCAAGACTTTTATTGTACCTGCACTCATCTAGTTTTGGCAACAGAACAGCTTAAAACCACCATCTTCTAAAATAAATAAGACTTAAATTACAGTAAAAACAGCCTGAGAGTGCAAATGTTCCGCTAATAGTTTAACCTAAACTATTCAACGCAAATGAAGTCTATATATTTATATAGACTATTTATACCACTTATTTATGTATAAGTAGTCTTAAATCTATATTAGCAGTAAATATTAAACTGTGCATAGATCAGTAATATTTCAAGGAAGCAAATGTTTCCAGTATAACATAAACATTAAGCTTATACTCTCACACAGAAAGAAAAGTATTGCAGCGCTATTTACTGCACACTGCTAGTCAGATGGCTGAAAAAACAGCAACTAAAGCCGCCTAATTAAAAGATAGACATTTCTGTTTGGAAATACAAAACATTACATCTGCTTTGTAAGCTTGTATTAGTTAACTCTGCTCACGAGAATCAGTGGACTGTCCGAACCAAACTAATCTACCTGTTTTACTCACATAAAGGTACAGACAAGCTAGAAATGCAACAAAATTTAGTAAATGTTTTTAAAGAATTAGAAGAAAAGTTTCCACCGCTGAAACCCAGATATGCCTCTCCAGCGGCATTCCTTCTAAATCTGAGATTAAATTCAGACTACTGGGTATAACCCAGAGTCTAAAGTCAGTGGAAAGGTCCCAGGAAACTCCTGAAGGGGGATTCCTGTTCGGATCTTCAAACTATGTCAGCTGACCACAGGTTCCCCTGGATGAGTGTGGAGTAGTCTGAGCCTGAGACCCGAGGGAAGCTGTAAATCTAAAACTCTGCTGTTTGTCTCAGGTCTTTTTCATCAAAGTGGAACCAAACCAGGCATCATTTCATTCATGTTTTGCTCCATCCCTCTTTTCTCTATCTATTCCATTTTAAACCCTAGTTGTCATTGTCATTTTAATAGGAACCCTACTAATCAGTGCTTAAAGTGGGCAGGTACAGGCCAGTGTGCAGTACCCCCACAGTCGAAAAGAAAACAAAGTCACACTAAAAATGGCCCTCAACACTTGCCATTAAAATTACCAGCACTATTAAATTTATACCCATCAGCATAACGGTATAGTTTTCTAGTTTATAACTCATATTTGGAATGTTACATCAGTCTGTGTTTCTGGTCATACACCCCCTAGAGCACTGCACCATTTTATTTACTGATAAAAATTAACATTACATTGCCTGGGTCCAATGGGATTGTTACAACAAAGACCTGTTCCTGAAAATAAATACATGTTAAATAAGGAAAAGTCTGCCCAGTATAAAACCTATTAAAGTCATACAACTAAGAGGGTCTCATCACATGTTACTGTGAATGAGATTTTAGTTTATGTGTGTGCTCTTTTTAAATATTACTTCTCATGTCCACATTAAGACCATAAAGTTTAAAATTAATAAAAGTAGCCTTAAATTTTCCTCATGGGCATTTGATTTAATACCGGCTTTGTTCTTTTGATCTTTGTAATTTCTGTACAAAAAAAATATTTATCTATGATAGATAGTTACTGATATAAAAAATATTATCATTATAGATTATTCAAGGTTATCATACTATGAATGTCTGTTGCTCACCCTAGCTTTATAGATATTAATGTAGTCAGGTCGGACTAAATATATATATATATATATATATATATATATATATATATGTATATATTTATATATATATACACGGACGTAAATTTTTTTGGGGGGGGAGGCACAGGGGACATGTCCCCTGCACTTTTTACTGTCCAAAAACAATGTTCCGCTACGCTGCACCGAAATTGTCAGCACTAGGACCAGGCGGGAAACAACCGCTAAAGCTGAAGCCCACTTCTCTGAGTTTAGACCGGCACTTGATTGGCTCTCTGTTGTTTGGATCTCTTGTGTGATTGGCT
Organism: Orestias chungarensis; assembly: GCA_032876305.1. Classification (NCBI taxonomy): domain Eukaryota; kingdom Metazoa; phylum Chordata; class Actinopteri; order Cyprinodontiformes; family Cyprinodontidae; genus Orestias; species Orestias chungarensis. The sequence goes on along the minus strand of JAVLVB010000098.1, from coordinate 1,477,405 downwards.
GCCTCCATCGTCACTCGTTAGAAGCTAACGTTACAATCAGCGCTATAGAGAGAGAGTTTGGACACTCCCATTGACTTCCATAGAAAGAAGCATGGAGCTGCTAATAGCTCCAAACACCAGCACTTCCAGCATTGGACGTAGTGCATTCTCTGTGTTTTCTACAAAAGTACATTACAAGCTTGGTGGGTTTAGACGGGTCTGTCTGATTCAGTGTTTTTAAAATTTCCATCACAACTTACATTCTGAACTAAAATAATTTTTTTCGGCCAGTCACGCCCGCCTGGGCTTCTACCAGCAGCTGCGCCGGCCGCTCCGCGTAGACGTAGAAATAGTATAGTAGTCGTAGTAAATAGTAAAAGTGGTTCTTTATTTTAAAGCTTGTTTTGCATTTTACTTTCTTTCTTTTTTTACATTTTACATATTTTACAATTAACTCTTTGGTCATTTATTTTTATGTAGTTATTTTGTCATGTAATCTGATTTCAACGAGAAACGGTTTCAATTAAATGAATATTTTAATCAGTGAATTATTAGGTTTTCAATGAAAACATAAACAGCAACATATTTTCCTTTTTATAATAGGTATTCTTTACTTCTGTTAAGGTTTTTGTACGTTATGAAACACTGTGGCCATACTCTCATGTTAGGTAAGTAATCTTGTGGGGGAACGTGAAAAAAGTCGTTTTCGCACCAGAAGCCGTTCAAACTGACTTACCGGGCTGAGACGTTTGGAGCTACATGAACCACGTGACCAGCACATTTTTTTGCATATATCACCAGTCTCTGTAGGACCCATAAATACCAAAGCAGACTTCTAAACGGCATAAATTACAGGTTGTGGGGGATTCAGATAAGTTATGGTTGTTTGTCTAGTCAGGAAAAAAAAAAAAGTAGCTGGTGGAAAATATACCAGAAACAAAATCCACCTGGTGAATGTTTTAAATTTAAAGTGATGCAATGCAATAATAACGTAATTAAAAATGCTAAAACATAACCTCCTATAGAACAGGTTTTTGAATTGGCTCTCTGCTCAGAGAGACACAGCCTTGGGGCGTCCCGAGTTTTTTTATGTGTTTTAAGTTTGTCGTGTGCTTCATGTTCCTTTTTAGTTCCTAATTTTCTATGTGTAATCTCAGAATCGTTTTGAGACTGGTAGTTCTGGGATGGATGGTCTTAGCCTAAGCTCACACAGAAGGCTAATTTGTTTGCCCATTATCGACTCATGCCCTTCCTTTTTCATGACACTCACGAATCCTTCTCACCACCAGCGTTTCTGAATGGTGCCACTTACTTTGGTGAAACGGATTCTGATACATAGTGTGTGCAGTCTGTGGCATTTTATCCACATTTTAGGGAATTGATGTGTCATAATTCAGCACCAGAAGAAGCCAGACGTGGTGAATCTGAATATAAATTGAATGTTTTTGTCTCTGAATGGAAAAAACAGCAGAGCTTGGAGTCCTCTGTGTGTGTGTGTGTTTGCACGCTGGCTGTCTGTTAACCTCCACCGCTGCTGCCATTGCATTGGGAAGAAGGAATCCGTGATCTCCCATCAGACGCTCAGG
>JAVLVB010000098.1:1463549-1475740 GCA_032876305.1 Orestias chungarensis | reverse complement strand
GGGGGGGGGGGGGGGGGGGGGGGGGGGGGGGGACACTAAACAGATGAATATTCGGCTCTTTCTTGTGGGGATTCCACAGAGGTTGGGTCACGTCCCGCTGCATCTGTGGGGAAATGATGCACTCAGCATGTCAGCAAGGTCAACCGCTTAAATGATGCACAGCACAATAGTCTGCGTCCAATTAAAAGCTCCAACCTTAAGAATAAACATGTGTTTTCAGGAACGTGTTGCAGTTAAACGAGGCAGGAGGAGATCTCAGCAATCATTAATCTCTTACTTGTAACGTTCAAATAAATACAGTCGAAGTAATTGCTGCCACTATAAGTCAAGGGCCTTAAATGAATAGTTTTGACAGTAAACATAATTTCCAGAGGGGATGTGGAGCTGAGTGACATCCAGGCACAGGCGAGCGGCTCCCGTCTTCAGACCCTGCCCCGTTCATACACCCTTCTGTTTACAATATTCTGTATTTCCCGGCGTGAAAAATGTTGTATCTGTCACAATTCTATCTCGCAGGCCTTCCCTCAGAGCTCTATAATGCCTTGTTAAAGTCAGCCGTGTGTGAAATGGTGTTTTAAAATAAATGAAACCGAGCAGGAAAGTGAGGAGAGGGGTAATATTGCCGTGTCAGGCTGACAGACAGCCAGTGAAAATGTAACAAGAGCTATCATCTTAAAGGAAACCAGATTAAATAAGAACCTTGGACCGTCGGCGCATCTCCAGCCCTGATATTGACGTGTCGCCGGCTTGGGCCATTTTTCACTGTCTCATCAAGACAAAGCATTATGGGAGATCAATCTCTCCCTCTTGCATCAGATAGGCACATCCCGTAAAGTGCTAGGTGTTGCTTTTATTATTCTGGGTGAGCCACTGAGTGTTTTGGACACTTTTGGGCTGAGAGCTCAGTAATACTAAGGTGAGGGGAGGGAGGGGGGGTCAGTTGGCACGGCACAGCCGGATTTGAATCAATAAAAATGCTCGAATCCCTTTGCATTCATTCAGTTATCACACTGACCTCTCAGTTCTAAAGAACTGAGTCTATTTAGATGATAACAATAAAGATGCAAGCCACCAACGGCAGCTCATCAATATCCATGTGCAGCATTTAGCAGCATTTCGAGCGTCTCTTGAAGAGAAGAGAAAAAAAAACATGGACACGTCTGGTCATTTAAACTGAGTCCTAAAACTACAGCATAGAGCGTGTCTATATTTCATAGAGCAGCGTCCCGTAAGACCCCAGCTAAAGGAGAGCAGGTCAAGAAAATGTTGCTACAGTAACAGAAGTAGGGACACTAACCTTATACTCAGTTATTTTTAATGATGCTGATGTAAAACAGGAACAGTTCAGGCTGATGTGTGCTTTTTATACCACATCATTTATGCATCCATGCAAACGACAAGATTCAAAATGATTGGTTAAAACCGTTTGCTAAAATAATTTAAGGTCGTTTTTTCGGCTTTTCTGAGACATAAGACACATAGTTGCAGAATAAACTGCCTGGTTGATTTAATCTGAACCATTAAAAAAATATATGCCATTAAAATTGGATGGAAACATTGTTACAGTAAATAATCATAATTGCTCTGAATATTACACACGTTTGCATTTTTTTTAAACACAATGATGTCCATCAGACCTGTCAGTTCTGGGTGGTTTACTGCTACTTTACCTGGGTCCTTAAAATATGATGGGAGGCTTTTGAGCTTCACATTCAAATGAGTTAGATTTTTCTGACATCCCAGTAGAACGACTTTAGACCCAACATATCGGGATATTTGAATTTGCCCACTAAAGCTGCTGCTGCTTCATGTGCTGTTCGGTTTTTCAAACCTTATTCTTTTAAAACTTTGTTATATAAGAATATTGCTTCTACTAGCTAATCTGCGTTCTGGTGAACAAAAGCTCTGTCACTCATCATAACTCAACTAAATCATGGCCCCCACATAGCAGGAACCATTTTGAAGATCCCTAAAACATTTCTTTCTGCTTGGTGTGAATAAAGAATGAGGCCGTTCGCTAAATAATCCAGCTCCAGACTCCGTCTGCTCCGACCTCAGCAATAAACAAGTCTTCACTGAAGGAAGACTTTATGGCAGCGCTGTTGCACTCGATTGCACGATGTTGCAAAAGTGAGTTCAGCTTATAAATGGATGGCAGTCCAGTACGGTTAAAAAAATAAAAAATAAAACCAGCACATAGCAGCAAATCAGTAAGCTGGAGGTGCAGCAAGTATTTGAGTTAAATTGTTCACTGATTGAATATTTTTGTATGACAAGCTGTTTACTTATCTTTCAACAATTAAATCCTTTTCTGTTACGAACCTCAAGTGTGTGCAGAATATATTTAAGCTAGAGCATTTTTGCAGAATAATAAGGAGCACGACTGAAAGGAAAACAGAATGTGGGCCCCCACCGACCCCTAAGGGGAGGTTAGTGTCTGCTGATTGCTCTTTGACCGATCATTTCCTTGAAGTGCTCCAGAATGTCACATAAAAAAAAGAGGCTTTTTCTTTGGTGAACCCGGTGTCCAGCATGATCAAAGAGATGTGAGCGTATCTGGCACTCCCCCACAGGAACATAAGTCCCGAGTGTTTAGATTCCTCTGTCTGCTGCTATATTTGGCTTCAGTCGGAGCAAAAACTCACAAGGAATCCTCCGAACGAGGCTCTACGCTGAGAGGAGCATCAACAAGACCAACGCAGGGACGCCACACAATGGAGGGCCAGAGGTGAGTCTCGGTGCTGTGGAGGTGGACAGGAGGGAGAGACGCTCTCATATCCAGCCTGAGGAGAACAGCCGAGTGGGAGCAGGAGCAGCGTTGGTGCCGATTAAGATGTTTGACGACCGGGGCCCTCTGACCGAGGAGCTTTCTGACCACAAATAAACATCGGCCCCCAGCGGGTCCCCGTGCTCAGGCCTCTGCAGGGTCAGCAACAGGAGCGCATCAATCACAGCTGGAGTGGGGGCTCCCCAAGGCGGGCGGGCAGAAAAAAAAACCCTGGACCAGCTGCTGCCCCAACCCTTCACTCATACAGTCGCACACATGATACACCCCCCCCACCCCCCCCTAACTCTGACAGGAACCCCCCCTGGCTGGTATGAAGCGCACATGATTCAGGGGATAAACAAAGGAAGAAGAGGGAGACACACCATCACAAGGAGGGGAATATAAATTTGATGTCACATGTTATAACATCAGCTACGAAAACAAAATCAACTTTTTATTAAGTTATTTATCGTTATGTTTTTACTCACTAATGGAAACCTGTTTATTCTATTTAGGAACTACATGCATATGTTGTGTTTCCCTTCACGCTAACACAATAAGTAAAAATACTAGATAGTAACCCGGACTGACAACAGTAATAATAAAATAAATACAAATAATGGTACCAGTACTGATATTAACAATGTTAATAATATTTAATAAAAATACTACTAATAAAAATGAAAACCGTAAAAACAATATTAATAATAATAATTGGATTATTCTAGTTTTTCATTTTGAATGGTGCAGTTATTTTTTTACTTTTTCAAATGTAGGATCTCTGTTGTTTAAATATTTCATATTAAGATACCTGTTGAAGATACATACACATATTAAAACCAATGCAACTAGAATAAAGCATTTCTCTGAAACAAAAGACAGCACCAGTTTCCAGTCTGGTCTCCATCCTCTCCCTCATCTGTGGCTGATGATCTTCTGCAGCTCTTGCTGGGGTGCAAACACTTTATGCAGCGACATCACTCATCCTGCAGCTCTGGGTGTAAAACAGCGTGATTGTGTCATGACAGCAGGTTCTCTAAGCGTGTAACATACTTCATCTGCCGTGAGAATCAGATGTGTTTCCTCTACACTAGAAAGGGTCAGATAACTCTGACACTGTCCAGCTCCAGGTGGACGTCTTCAGAGGCTGGGGAATCAGACGTTCATGGTTACATCTGGGAGATATCACGTGTTCATGCTCATTAAGGATGCAGGAGGGTTAGAACAATTAAGTATACATGTTTTTATTTCATTGGTTTAGTTTTTAACTTTGATCTGAAGCATGTTACCCTCCCCTGGGTAATATTGCCCCCTGCTGGAGAGTAACTGGAACAGGCTGTCAGGTTAAAAGCAGGAACCACTGTGCTTAGTTTGTGTTTAATCTGTCTAATGCTGCACATCTGCTCACCCACAGATGTCTATATATTTTATACTATTAATGATGATCTGACTGGTGATATTGGTGATGTATCAGGATCACTAACTGTGATTCCTTACAGTTACAGTGTAAAACCTTTAATTAAATGATGCGGTTCTTAGAAAAATATGCACGATTACATTCTATTTACCTACAGACAACATGGACATCCAAGGTTTTATTTTATATGATATCTTTGGGTTGTTTAAGTTTATTTTTGGGCTATCAGCTTAATCACAAATTATTCAATAAAAAAATAATTACTTAAACTTAACAGCATGCCAAAAATATATTTTGTTGGACAAATATATCATGCAGCTTTTTTTTATATGATTGCAACAACAGCAAAAAAGACAAATTATCAAGGAAAAGCTTTACAATGCACGGTGACCCAAGATAATCACGGGATGTTTAGTGTTCCTGAGGGGAGATGAATCAATGAACTAGCTTTAATGTTTAAAGTGAATCACGTTTGAGCAGCACACCAGTCATTACACATCACGTCTTTGTTCCTGTTCTATTCATTGTTTTGCTTGTTTTTTATTTCTTGCAAAAATAAACCACATTTGAAATGATTGTTTGATCTTTTTTGTGCAACAAAGTAAAATAAGTCTTGAGTTTTAAACCCACTGTTTCCCTCTCAGCCACTGCTGAGCAGCGCTCACAGCATCTCTGAGCACAGTTTCAATAGGTGACAAAAACAACCTACCCAGGTCAATGTAACTAAGGGCTATTACTGTTATGTTACATTATTTCTTAAGTGGCGACCAGGTGTTCTGACAACCTGCGCTACGTTTCGATATTTTTCATACAGATCAGTGCCAACCCAAACAGAAACTGCTTCCATAACGTGTACGAAACAGTGGAGAAAAGAATGCTAAATAATGATTCACCCAATTAACTCTTAATTTTGTGATTAAGTAAATGAATGAATTAATGCATTTTTGGAAGATACCCCTGAGCAAGGCACTTTACCCCAAGATACCTACCCAAGTTTGTTTCAGTGTATGATTGAGTGTGCGTTTGGGTGGCTCCAGTGTAAAGCGCTTTAAGAGCCCAGTAGGATTAAACAAAGTAGGATAAATTCACCATATTCCTTGTCGTACAAACAAACACTATAGGAGATGCTTAAAAATGCTGGCAGTATAAATAAGTAGTTTTGTAAATAACAAGAATGTTTTTAAGAATAAATGCCAACACACCCACAGATACGCCACTTTATTTAGTGAATATGTCTGAGTGCATATTCCCAGACACTTGAACTTGCACTATTAATTGTGTAGTTGTATATCTATAAATAAGTAAATACATAAACACGTACATCAAGAATCAAGAAGAATCAAGAATCAGTTTATTTCTATGGCGCCAATTTACAACAGATGTAGTCTCAACGAACTTTACAAGAAAATCAATTAAAATCATAAAAAACCTCATAAACAAATCAGTTTGAAAAAGTTTCCAATCTTCCAAAGTTACGGTACTGAGCAAGCATGGTGTGACAGTGGAGAGGAAAAACTCCCCTTTAGCAGGAAGAAACCTCCAGAAGAAGCTGGGTCAGTACAAGCAGCCGTCTGCCACAAACGACTAGGACTTTGAAGAGACAGAAAGCTAAATTAGATGCAGAGGAAACTGAAAAAAACAGTTTATAGCAGCAGTTGTAGAACCTCACTGGCAGCATCTCAGCCCATGTTCTCCTCCAAGAAGCTGTCTCAGCTAACAGAACTCCAGAAAAGTAAAGTGCCTTGAGACCACATCTGTTGTAAATTGGCGCCATAGAAATAAACGGATTCTTGATTCTATAGCACAATAAGTTAACGATATAGGAGATTAAGTGTAATTCAGAAAATGTTTAGTGTTGCTGGGAATGGCAAGACTTGTAGATAACTCTCCACATTAATGTAATCCACTACAAAACCTAAACAAGTGTTAGTATTTCCATGTTAATTATAATTTTATTTGTTTACATAGTTTTTTTTAACTGATTTCTTCCAAGAGTTGCTGTCAAGTCTCTATCTCATAGAAAATAGTTGTATCATCTCAACAGAGCAAAATGAACAAAGCTCCTATTTCTTGATTAGTATTTCATGATTAATTGCATTTAATTGCCCTTTTTTGTAATCAATAAATTCACCAACAAGAAATTGGCTTTTTGTCAAAAGAGCTTTTGATTTATTTATTTTTGGATGATATTTGATAGGTTTATATATTGGAACGGCCGTTGCTGTTGATTTTTGTGGACCATTAAATAAAACATAATCAGAAACATTAATTAAAGAGAAATGACTCCAAAGACGTTTCAGTTTGAAGTTTTTTTCCCCTCATGAATATGCTTTAAACATCTTATTAATTCACATGTGCATAACATGAGGTAGGGAAGATGGACTGGAAGGATGTGTCCTGCTTCACCCTGCTGGATATTTACTTCTGTAATATGTGGACACGGTGCCACCTTTTAAAGACACACTATTATTGGATGGTGATCCTCAGCATTAAGTATGTTTACTGTTGACATAACAGATGTAAAGTCACAATGCTGCTTAAGTTAAATACGTTTTATCCAAACGTTTTGTAATTCCAAACATAAAGTTTTTAACTTTAACTGACCAGCAGAGTTAAGAGAAACACAGAAATCAGCTAAAATGTTTAAAATGAATCTCAACATGTTGTATTTTTTTGTTGTTGTTCTCAGATAGAGCTAAGTCAGGATGTTCTGCAGTTCCATGTACAAATGTAAAAATATCTGTGTGAAATTATAAGAGTTAGACATAGAAAAGATTATCGGTAAAGAACCACAGAGGAGAACGATTCATTTTAAGTGTAATAAATACGGGTCTTGTTCATATCCAGGTGATAAGATGTTAGCCTCATCTCTTCACATATTTCCCAAATCAAATGTGTCCTGTACGAGCTCCTAAAGGTAAATAAACATAAAAATTAGACTGACTTTAAAATCAAACAAAAAAACAGCACATCTAAAAGTCAGAGTACAACGTGATTAAAGAGCACCACCTCATGTCTGCTTTACTTCCAGCTTGTAAACCTTTGGAGGCCGGTAAAAAGTCAGTGACATTACTTTTGTGATGTACTTTTACATTTATATTAGATTAACTTGTAATATTTCCTAACATACCCAACAGTATAAGCAGTAGAACATTAAAACTGGTGTAGGTTTTCTTTATTTTTAATCAAGTTTTGTTTATTCACCTTGTTTGATTTGCTTAAAACGTACAGGAAATGACCCAGGACTTCATTATTAATTAGCACTCATCTGTTGCTATTACTTTTACACATGTAGAGACAGTAGATTATGAATATCTGAGAGTAACATTTGGACACTTATGTAATAGCGATATTTGGTTTTCTGAAAGTAAATATTTAGCGTTAAAATCATGATGAGGTTCAGTCCTCTTAGAAAGTCCATCTGCACAGTCATGATAAAATAAAATAAACATCCTTGAGGAGTTTTATCGTAATATAGTAAAAATAATCTGCTTTTGATCAGGTTTAAACCCTTTTGGAACATAATTTCTTATGTAGAAAAATGCTAAACAGATTCCAGAGTTGCCTACGTTAGTCAGAACTACTACAAAGATTCCCAAATGCAAACCTACCAGCTTTTCTTTCTCTAGATGTTTTCTGTATCTCCCCAGGGAAGAAATGGGAGTGGAGATTTTAGTACGACCAACTGTATGCAGATGCTTCAGTATTATCGGCACATGTGGATAATGATCAGTTAGTTTTACTCAGGTACATTTAAGCGGGTCACTTTCTCGAACACATTTAATTTTGCTGTGGTTTTACTCCACCACTACTTTTTTAAACTTCTCTACAGTAATATCCTTATGAAAAATGCTTCTGTTGTTTAAATAAAATGACTTAAAACTCTAACCCGTGTTAGTAACTTCATTGAATGCATAATAAATGTGTTTTACCCAAAACTGAAAGAGTAACAGACACCAGCAGTTTTTATACCAACGCTCTGGTTCAAATATTTGTTTTTAAGTGACATTTGAAGGTTAAGTAAACATACGGTAAAATCAATATTACTACTGTAAATACTGGTGTTTACTAATTTTAGCCTGTAAAATACAAAAAATATGCATATAAAAAATAAATAATCTGATGTTTTTGTCCCTTGAGGAATTTCCTGAACTGCTCATTTTTACATTTACTTCAGCACAAATATGTTGGAAAAGGTTTCACTCGTACTTAAGGATGATTTTTTGGCTTCTCCCCTCATTATTACCTCGTTATTGTCCTAGTTTTACAACATTAGAGTTAAATGGAAAGAGAAATGTAAACGCTTTATAAGCCAGGTCTCATCGTGATCTAATGGAAGGAAAGAAATCAGATAAGATCTCAGGAAGACAATCCTGGACCTTAACAGGTTTAGTTCCTAATTGAAGTGTTTTCTGTCATCTACCGTTTTCTCCTACTCATTAAGGAGTGAATGCTGCAAGTCAATGACTCCATGCAATCTGTTGGGTTTCCAAATTAAACTTAATGCATTGTTTGATAAAAAGGGATCAATTGGGATGTGTTTGATTGAATTTAAATGACTTTCCTTGTAAAATGAATTGAGATTACATGTTTTTAATGGCCACTGTTGCTGTAGGTGTAGACCTCTAATATCTTCTCTATTTCTATCACATCATTTCCTTTGATAATCAGAGCTTCAGGAAAAAAAGCACGCCACACTGCAAAAGACGGAAAAATCCTCCTGAACAGCAAATCTCAATGACTGTGTTCTTCTCCTGACTACAAACTTTACTCTTATAAATATGCTGAGGGAAATAAAAAAGCAACACGGGCCGCAAATGACTGCCTGCAGAGCATAAACAGCAGAGTGCTGAATATATCAGGGTGCAGTGTGGGTGAATCAAACAAGCTGACGTTATGTGTTGGATTGACTGATATCTGTCACTAGTGGAGAAGCTTGAGGGGGCCAAGGTTCACTATTCACCACCAACAAAAGCTACATTTAATTCACGTCTTTGAACTTTCTCTACTTCCCCAAATCTGACTCTTAATTTTTAAAGACAGACCCCCCCCCCCATATCTCTGACCTACATGTGTGTTAGCTCGTGAGTTGTGATCTAATTGAAAGCTGCTTAGGGAGGCGTTAATTAGTCCAGGGCTCTCATCTCCTCTGTCGTTGTGAGTTTAGCCTTCATGCTGCTCCCCCTGTGATTAACATTGTGAACAACGGTCATAAAATGTACCTAAATCAAATAAGGAGATTGTTAATTGGCCACCGTATTCCATTTCACCGTCCATTATAAGGAATTACTTTGTGTTTCTTTTCATGAGGAGGTAATTGAATTTTTAATGGGACATTTAGTTTTTGAAATGACCTTTTTCAATTAAAGCTCTTTAATTGAAACTATATCTTTTCCAATCAATGCATATTATTAAATTACAGAGTATCTCACAATATATAGGACACTCTGGCTGAACTCTGGTTGAGTCCTTTTTTTTGACATTTAACTAATTTTTGGGAATCTTTTCACTGACATTATTTGCCTTTATGTCATTCTGTCCAACAGCTAATATATCTTTATCCGTCCTATCAACATGTGCAAATCATCTCTCCTCCTATACAGTATACCTAATCCTCTGTATTTTGCTCAATTCCAATTAAAATCCCAACATCTTTAAAATGATCTTTTTCACTATTTAACCTGTCCTGCTGTCCTAAATCACCCAGTTTTTACTCTGCTACTGTCTTGGATAACTCATCCACTCTACCTACACTTATCCACCTTCTCTATAGGTCCTTTCTCCACAGGAATGGCCTTATTGCTCCTGCCCAGGACCACCTAAGCCGGATTTGTCTCCTTTAGAAGATTTTGGTTCTTCCCCGTTTTCATAACCACTGCAGGGATTCTACAGGCCTATGACCAAGTAATGTCTGTTCTAACAGGATGTTGATGTATGGACAAATAACAGGTCATCAGTGGTTTAAACACCAAACAACACCAAGATTTACAGACTTTTACACATTTTTACCAGAGGGATCATTAAATCTTGCTGGCAGCTCAGAAAAAAAGGGCGGCTGAAGCATTAATGAGCTTTTTTTGTTTTGTTTTGCTTTATTTTGTTTTTCTAATGTGTGTGTAGACCAGAGGAGATCCAGCTCTGGACCAAGACCAGGGCAGGTGTTAAAAGTAAAATCAAATCATATCTCCTCAACAGCACTTTAAAAAGCGATTTAATCCAAGTGAACAGACATTGAAGTTACAGAATTTGAGGAGTGACACCAAAATCAAACGATACCCAGCTTAAGATGTTTTGTGGGGCGATAAATTCAATGTTAACAGAAGTAAACCAGAGAGAGAGAGAGAGAGAGAGAGAGAGAGAGAGAGAGAGAGAGGAGCATGGAGAAACCAGTTTAGTGACAAAGTGAGCACCTTGCCCTGAGTGTGTTACTGTGTCACCTTTCGGCTTTGCTCTGAAATCCTCCGTCTCTGTCGCCTTTCTGGGTGCAGCTGCTGTTCTCCTTGTTTTCCTCCACAGCCCCCCCCCCCCTTCTTCTTTTCAACCCAACCCCCTCAAAAATCACCTTTTCTCTCCAAATCAAATCCAACATCTGCAGGAGGAAGCGCTGCTTTTGTTCTGCGCGTCGGAACAAATTGCAGGCGGGCCGGCGTGAATCAGGCCAGCCAGGATGATTAGAACCAAACATCAGGATTTTAGTCGCACCGAATAACAACATGAGATCCTGACAGTTTTACTGAGTTAGGATGTCAGACTTAAACCTGAACACAACCCAGAGTTACTCCTGTACATGTTGTCCTTATCCACATCCCACCCCGGTGATCTCATTAAAACATTTCATCCTCCCTCCGCTGACATACACAAAAACATCTGACTGCAGAGCATCTTTTAATGATAACAGAGATTGTCGAGTAATCTGATGGTAGCCCATATTCTCCATCTTTAGGGGAGGGAGGGAGGGGGCAAATAATGGGCTCCACACTGGTTTATGTCAACTTGAGGCCAAAACTCAACAACAGGCGCTGCAGATCTGTGACAGAATCTGACCAAAAGGGACTAATAAGTAGCAGAAAGCAGCAAACATCAGGGCTGCACAGCCGACTGTTGGTTCTCAGCATGTATCACCCCTCAGAACTCTGGATGCTTCTACATGCAATGTGACAAGACCTCCTCTATTCTTACCCTCTGATTCTGCTGCTGCTGGGGGGTGGGGGGGTGTTCGGTGGGGGCTCTGCAGGCTGTGGAACGTCTGACACAGACTCAGCCTCTCGGCTCTGCGACTGCATGCCTGTGAGACGGCACGCCGCCATCTGCTGCCCCCCCCAACATCACCACCCTCTCACCTACACCACCATAACAACCCACCACCTCACTCCAAACCCAGCGCTCTTGCCCGGTTACTGCCATCACAACTGACAACACAACAAGCTAATTAGTAGACTTACCCTGCTAATTACACGTGCACACGAATGCTGCTGGAGATTTCTATTTGGGGGCTCCACGTGCGGTTTCCCCTCGATTAAAGGCAAATGTAGCATGTAAAAACGTGCAATTCCCTTTTACGCCCCCCTGCTTGACGCTGATGCACAATGACACCCGACAGACAGCTGGAATGGCTGAAGGCCACCTGACTTCTGAGGGGCCGGAACAAAGAGATGAGATCCCAGGCCCTGCAACCAAAGGGAGAAGAAACGAGTTTTGTGCCACGCTGAGGGGATGCTAGACTGGAGATAACACCCACAATCTCTAACAGGGTGCACTACTTTCTCTAACAATCTAACAATAAGGAGCCGAGCTGGAGGACGACTGCACAACTATCTATCTATCTATCTATCTATCTATCTATCTATCTATCTATCTATCTATCTATCTATCTATCTATCTATCTATCTATCTATCTATCTATCTATCTATCTATCTATCTATCTATCTATCTATCTATCTATCTATCTATCTATCTATCTATCTATCTATCTATCTATCTATCTATCTATCTATCTATCTATCTAT
>JAVLVB010000098.1:1430535-1445053 GCA_032876305.1 Orestias chungarensis | reverse complement strand
GTTCTGGAAATATCGCGGTGTTATAATATCGCGAGATCTTATATTAGGAGATCCATTCGAATGGCTTGTGACGTCACAGCTTGGCAGTGACATCAAAGGACCAGAAGCTTTGAGTGCAGACAGATTCTGTTCTTATTCAGTCTGATCTGAGAGTTTGAGCAGGCAGGATTTCTGTCAGTGCAGGTAGAAAAAAAATCAAGCAAACATTTGCAGGATTTATTTCAAAATCTTGCACAAAGCAATAATATCTAAACTATGTTTCCAAAAGGAAAAAAGATGAACAAACCGAATCAAAGTCAGAGTCCATCATCTTCTGCTAAGGTTCTGTCAGCTAATTTGACGCGGGTGAATGTAAAAATAACCTCAACCACTCAAAACAAGGAGCGTAGTGAGGAAAACACACAGGAGGTTAAAAAAGCTGAGAGCCCTGAAACTCACACTCTGACCTGTGGATCGTGGGGTCGAACAGAGAAGGCTGGGAACGACACTGAACCTTCTGCTCCACCGCCGTGTTCCAGAAAGAGGAAGTGGATCGGACGTAAGACCTCTGACCATATTGAGAAAAAATCAGATGACAAACCCAAGAACTTATCCAAGGCAAATATCTCAGAATTTGATGGAGAAATACCTTCAACATCCCAAACCTCTCAGGTTGGAAACTTGGGGTGCAATCAGGAATCTGAAAACCAGTCCCAGACCGCTGGATCTGCAGCGTCCCCCTTAGAGAGAGAATCAGACCATTCTGGACGTCCAGGCAAACCGAAACAGAGGAAGAAGTGGGACTATAATTTCTACAACACATTCAATAACTTTAATCACGACTCTGTCTCAGATGAGATCCATTATAATCATCAGAACAAGCATGATGGGAGAGAGGGGCCAAGTTCAGGAAATGATTCATTCAATAAAAGGAGGACAGAACCAGTACATTTTACACCTGATATGTTCCCTAATATGACTGAAACTGGATTTCTTATGTCAAGCCTGGAAAAACAAACAATTTTTCTTGAACAAGAGAAGAAAAAAAGGATGGAGGCTGAGAAAGAATATCAAACTTGCAAGCAACAGCTGGACCAGCAATATGAAAAACTTGATCGTTACAAGCAATTTATGTATGACCGCCTCAGCAATGAATTAGAGAATCAGCGGGAGATGGAAACTCTTAAAAAAGAAGTCGAGGAACTGAGTGGAAAAGAACAATCCATGGACCTCCGTAGCCTCCAACAAGAGAAGAGAAAAAGAATCGAGGCTCAAAAAGAATGTTATGCTTGCAGGGAGGAGCGAGATTTGTGCCTGGAGGAGCTGAATGGATACAAGCAATTATTGGAGGAACACCTGGAGGCTGGGTTAGAAACTCAGGCAGAGCTGGAAAATCTTAGAAAAGAAAACGAGGAACTGCGTGGAAAAGAGCAATCCATGGACTTCAGTATCAACCAACAAGAGAAGAAGCAAAGAATCCAGTCTCAAAAACAATTTCTAGCTTGGTGGGAAGTGGCAGATTTCTGCCAAGAAGAACTGGATAAATGCAAGCGAGTATTGAAGGAACAGCTGGAGGCTGAGTTCATATCTCAGGCAGAGATGAAATGTCTAAGAAAACAAAACGGGGAACTGCGTAGAAAAGAAAAAACCATGGACTGCAGTCTCAGCCAACAAGAGAAGAAACAAAGAATTGAGGCTGAAAAACAATTTCAAGCTTGCAGGGAAGAGCTGGATAGATACAAGCGAATAATGGAGGAACACCAGGAGGCTGAGTTAAAAAGCCAGATGGAGCTGGAAAATGTTAAGAAAGAAAACAGGGAACTGCTTAGAAGTGAAAAATCCCTTGACTTTGGTATCAGCCAACAAAAGAATAAAATAAGACCCAAAGCTGAGAAAAAATATCAAGCTTTCATGGAAGAGCTGGACCTGCGCAATGAAGAACTTTATCGGTGCAGGAAATTGTTGGACAAAAACCTAGAGGCTAAGTTAGAAACTGAGAAGGAGCTGGAAAATCTACGGAAGAAAACTCGAGATGAGCTGGGAAAACTTCAAAAAGAAAAAGAGGAGCTTTGTAGAAAAGAGCAATCCAGCAACATAAGTGACCGCCAACAAGAGGTCGAAACAGAAACTCAGATGGACCTGGAAAATCTTAAAAACGATAACCAAGAATCCGAGGTTGTCACAGATGATCCAATTTGTGATTCCAAGAACATCACAGATGACTTAAGTTCTACATCTGAGACTCACAAAGAGAACTCAGATTGTCAGATCATCGCAGAAGCCCCAGTTTTTGTGTCTAAGATCTACAAACAGGGCGCAGATTCTGAGATTGTTACAGAGGCCCCAGTTTGTGTTTCTGAGACGGTGAAGGAGGAGGTAGGTTCTGAGTATGAGACCCAATCAGAAGACTCAGATTCTGAGATCAACACAGAGGAATCAGAAACTGAGTCTGAGGTTGACCCAGAAGCCAAAGCTTGTGATGCAGATAGCATCCCACAGGAACCTGTTTCCATTCAAGCAGGTGAGACCAAAGAGCATGTGTCCATGTGGCAACGCTTGAAAAATCTCTTCATTCCAGTACTTTGGTGAAAATATAAGGCCAACAATAATTAAAATAAGAGCCAGAATAAACTAGTTGAGATTTGTATCTTTAGAGCTTTTCCCTACCAATTAATTTTTTTGACATTTTAATGTTTTCCCAGGAACTCTGTTTTTTTTTATTTATTTTTTATTTGATTGTTTGTTGTTGTTTTTTTTGTAACATTTTTGTAAAAAAACAACAACAACAACCTATAAATAATATTAACATCTGTTTTGTACATAAACATGTTTATTAAGCTGTGTCTAGGTTTTCTCCGGGAACATTTAAAACTAAAATTAGTCTCTGATAAAAAGCTCAGCTTTAAGGATTAAAGTGACTCTTTCCCAGTCATTTATCCTGGAAAACCTAAAAAAACAACAACAGTATATTCATGTCAACGTGCCAAACTAGTCCATTTGACTGAGAGTGTTGAACATAAACTCATTTATTAAGAATTATTTAGGTTTCCTCCAGGAACTCTGGTTTTATCCATTAAAAACATGTCAAACTAAAGTTTATTTCACTGTTATAGTTCAAAGTGACTCTTTACCAGTGTGTCAGACTATTTACAGTTAATTACTCAATTGAATATTTAATCTGTCTGCAACAACTCTAAAAAACGAATAAATTGTGGAGTAAACTATGTTTTAGGTTTAGTGGGGTGTGTCGCCTTAATGCTTTGGATGAAGATCTTTCCAAACATCTATTAAGCTACCTGTTTGATTATCATCTAAAGTAGGGATTCATTCTGATGTGATGATCCCAATGAATCTAGTCTACGCTTTAACTTCATGGTAAAGTTTCCTTCACATGTTTACAACATTGAGAATTTTTATCATGTCAAAGATATTTTAGTAGAACAACCATTCACTTCCCAGGGGAGCATAGATGTTTAAGGTTGTTATTTAGCCCCCTTTGTTTGCACAAACCTTTCCTCCTCACCCTGTGTCTCCATCAAGTTTTTAATACTTTACTAACTTTAGTAATTTACCATCTGTGTCCTCTTTATATGTGTAGAAATGTTTCTCCTGAAGATAAAGCTATTTGTGCTGGTTATATATATATAAACTTAATTCACTAAAGGAAACACATATAGAATATTTCCCCATTGACTGATGTGTTATCCTTTTTTTTTTTTATCACCATTATACATGCAGTAAGCTATTGTTAGCTAACTTGCTAATGTTAACTTCTGTACTAAATCAGCATTTGAATTAACATTAGCATTTAAGCAGAAAATAGCAGAAAAATGATGTTTAAATACTGAACAGACTACGTTAGCTTTGACCAACATCCTAGCTATCTTTGGGATGTTACGCTGAGTTGACTCAAGGCTAATATTGACGCTTGCTCATAGAACCAACGATCGTCAGCATGGCAACGTTTTGAACTGAGGTTACAAAATTCTGACTTGTGGGATTCATTTAAAGCCTCTGCTGGTTACACTGAGGCAACCAGTCTACAACTTCAGTGTTGGAGGCAAATTTAGATTTGTGAAATGTTTGATAAAGTTAAAGTCTGGTATAAAACAAAGTTACAGGTTTAGAGTTATTGTTAAAATACTTTATGCATCAGAAGAGCGTATGGTCAACGCTACTTTTCCAGAAAGCACGACTCAAACAAAGATGGACCAACTTTTACATCATTTATCTGGAAACACAGAATAAATGTTCAAGTCTTGTGACTCATCCAGGTGTTGAATTTAGCCTCAGAATTGGACCCATCCATTGGAGTTTCACACGCCTACAACATCCTATAAATGTATATCAATTTTATGTCTAATGAAATCATTACAATGATAAATAAAGGATCAAATACAATGTTTAACTTTTTAGTAACAGCACTAAAAGTACATCACTTGTTTCTGCAGGGAAACAGAAACTAAGGCAGTGTGTAGATTCAAGTTATACAGTTCAGGTTAATTAATAAGTGTGCGTTATCAGGTAAGCACATCTCTTTATAACAATAACCAAAGTAAACAGGATCTTCTGCAGAATTCTCAGCATTCTCAGCTGGCCTGCCCCAGTTATCCCAGTATGAAACTTTTAATTCAAAGTGCTGTGTAGATTCATTTTCTGATATGTTAGACATTGTTCTGCAAACTAAATGACACAGCAACACTTTTCTTGAATACGTAATCATTAGTAATTGTTCTCGTTTCTGTTTGAGGTGTAAAATAAACATTACTGCATCTTTTATTTGCTGCTCTCTCACAGCTTCTGATCACCCAACAAAATCTCAAAACAAAAGGAAGAGCAGAGGTTGAATTCTCATATCAGGATATCTGTATTAGATCAGTTTGGTTTTTGGTATTATAAATACAAAAACCAACAAACATAAGTGTTTGCATTTTTTAAGAGAAAATTATAATAAAAAGCAACAATTTTATAATTTTTTGCCACATTTTTTTGCCTCTGAGTGAGAGGGACTGGATGCAAAGAGTGTCAGCATCATTCATATTAAAGCTGAGTGATGCTGCCACCAGGTGGGAGAATTAAGTACAACAAGAAAACAATGATAATAGCTCACTGAAACTAGAGATATTGTCAAATAAAACATTTTTAAGAATTAGACTGTGTTATTCTTTATATATCATTAAAGAATATCTTAATTGGGAAGCTTGTATTAAAGCTCTGAGCTTCAGTTTCCTATAAATATAGATCTGTAAATAAATAGCTATTTATGAAAAAACTTGAAAGCATATTGGACAAAATGCACCTATTAACCAAATTAAAACTACTTGAAGTTTTCATAACTGAATAACCCACGTGATCTTAAGTTTTAGACCACAAACAGATGGTGATAACTTCTCCTTTAGGATGTTTTCCTACATGGTTCTGTTAATTGGAGAAAGTGATTTAGGTCTAGAAGCAGCAAAGTAACCTAATTAATAACATAAGATATAAAACATAAATGCTTACCTATTATTTTTGTCCAGTTTCTAGAGAAAACCTAAGAGAACTGATGAAACAACAGAAAACTGATTTGATACCTTTTGGGTTTTTTCTGCCGTCTGAACGGTTAGATTTAAAACTTTTCAGGTAAAGTAACAGTTTAGCTTGGGTTTTATTTGTGAAGCTGTCAAAATACCAAAAGCTCATTTTTTTCATGTTTTGTGGCTCAAGATTCAAGAGTTTTTCCTGAAACCAGTTGGTTGTCGGTTCCAACCCTCGCTCTCTCAATCTTAGTCGTTGCGTCCTTGGGCAAAGTAATGAACCTGTGTATTCCTGCTGGTGTTGGACAGAGGGCCCAGTGGCACAGACTATTGCCTACAAAACAGTTTACCCCTAACAACAGGTGACTGTTGGGTAAAGTGATTGTAGTCTTTTGGGCTAAATAAACTTGAACACAAGTACAGAACATTTACAATGTTACATGAGGACATGAGAGAACAAAAACAGCTGAACATGCTGCCAATCTAGGAACTGGTTCTGTTTAGACTGTTGTCTCTAAATTCAGACGAAGGTTTAGGGGATTTAAAAACACATTTGCACTTGAAATCCAGTGACTGTAAAGAGGGATGCAGAGAGAGGTTGAATACTTGCAAAGTAAATAACAGAAACCCTTGAAAGAAAACACACAAAAAAAACTGGTAAATTGGTAAACCACACATATGCATTTAGTGATGGCTTTTGACATGGATCATATATATAGTTAATCATTAGAAATGGGGCCATCAACCACGATTAAAATTCACAACCTATCTTTAGGCAGAAACAACGTTGCTTTTGCCTTCATGCATGTGCATGAATTTCGAGGTGGTATCCACTACTTTGTGTTGTTTTGGTTCTTCTTGCAGAGAAGGCATCTGTTGTATCCTGTCATCAGGAAGGCCAACTCGGTTGTAGGAAGCCCCCTCGACCCAGAGCAGGTGGTATGAAACAGAAGAACACTGACTAGAATACCATTGCCGCTGGAAAATGCCTTCCATCCATGTATAAAGCTGTTGTTGAGCTGCTGAGCTTCTTCAGTGACAGACTGCTGCATCCTAGCTGCAAAGGAGTGTTATAATACATTCTTCCTTCCATCACTGCTTCCAGCAAACTCCAACCTGAACTGATACAGTCCAGTTTTTCCCATTTCTAATGATATGTCTGGTGGCATTTGCACTCTTTTTTATTGTTATCTCTACAATCTTTTGATTTTTTTTTTTATATGAACAAAGAAACAAACGTGCTGAATTACCTTTCTCCCACGGTCTCACGGTTTGTCATGTTTTAGTAAGTGTTACTGTTCTGAGTTGTTCTCCCTCCCCTAGTTCTCCAGTCTTCCTCACTCTACTCACCGCTCGATTCTTCCTTTATGTTCCCTCCTTGCTTCAGTCTCCCCCGTTACTCTCCTCTTTGTTCTTGTTTCCTACCCAGTCCCTCTGTTACTTGTCGTTCCCACTGCCTGTCGATCTCTGTCTGCTGTTCCCCTCCACACCTCACCCTATCCACTCATTGTTTTCTGCTATTGTTTTGTTTCCATCATATAACTGTGAAAGAAATGCTCTTCTTCATCCAAAAAAAAGGAAACCCTTGATTTGTGAAATATAGGAAAGAAATATAAGACTAAATTTTGTACCAACTTTGTTAAATTTGGAGTATAAAATGTAAAGTTCTGGATTTCGTCATAATGAGACTTTCTAGCACCTTCACAGGTTATCCACGAGGGGATGCCAGAGCAGCATCCGGCTGGAGCTGCTCCTCACCTGAGCTCCTCTCCAGGTGATCTGCATTTGGGTTTATTGGGCTGAGCTGTTTATAAGGAGCAGGGATCCAGCTTCGCATCGCCTGAGTGTTTGTTGCTCTTGGTAACATTACCTGTTCTCAGCGCCAGTCTCTAGTGTTTAGTATTTCTTGTAGTTAGATGTTTTGTTTCTTTTTTTACTTTGTTTCACCCGTGCCCCCAGTAATTCCCTTTTGTGCTCATCTCTTCAGGTTTACCTCACTTGTGCTCACATCTGCTCCGTTCAAGATCTCCTGGACTTCATACCACTCTGGTTCCTGCTCTCAGTGCTCAGCTCGATCTGCCCGCTCCAGCCATTCACCATCTGCCGCAAGCCCCTCTGGATAACAACCACTTGGACTCAGCTGGAAATTCTCTCCACTCACCCCTCCCTGGCGTCAACGTCAATCAACAAACAGTAAGCTCCTTCACTAATCATCTCTGCACTGGTTCAACTACTCACCTTCTCCGTCTCACCTCCAGAAGTCTCCGGTTCCTTACGTCGCTCTGTGTTCTGGATCTCTCTTCCAATCCCTGCCGTGACCATTGCTTCCTCCCTCAAGACACATCCACTTTATCTCAATAAACTTTATTATTGTACTCCTGAGAGTCCTCTGTTTATGTGGGTCGGATACCTGAAAACTATGACAGATTTGAGATTAACTTCTTCTGGAGCTGAACGGTTGGATGTAGTCATTACTTCAAAGCATAGCCACACCAGTCCAGACGACACTAAACTAAATTAGAAATTGCGCCATCATAGTCTAAATTTCTTACAAATATCTATTTATTACTTTTGTCATTACCCAACATTTATCAAAAACCTGAACAATAATAAATAAATACAAAGGCTCTAGTGATTCCTTTGCACATCTCACTACTAATAAAACATGGCTTTTTAAATCAGATTGTTGTTTGAAAATACAAAGTAGTAGAATATTTTGTCTCTTTGTAACTAAATAATGATACATGATTAACAGTTTATATGGTTTTGATTTCTAAAACAAGAAAAATCCCAGTAATGATTTAACTCGCACAGAAATGATTTTAAAAGTTTTTCAGAGTTTATATAGGTCCACACTTGTCAGAGTTAAATTAACACTATTGAAATGGTTAATTTTGTTAACACTGTATCAGAGTTAAAAATGTACTCGCAAGACAAGAGTTAAATTAATACTTGTGTGGATGCAAAGGTTAACACTGATCCAAGAACAAAAATGAACTATTGTATTAGAGTTGGTTAAACACTTTCCAGTGTTATCTACTAAAATGAAGCACCTTTATGTCTATATGATTATAATAAAGACACAAACAAATACACTCATTTTACCACTTCATTTTTGCAGCAGTGTTCCCAACATTTTGAATTGTTGTACAATGAGCAAACATTCATTAGAAACTCCATTGGTTCTGAATAACAAATGGCTTATGACATTTCAGCTCAAGGCTTTTTATGAGCTGTGTTTGAACAACCATGAAAGCACTTTAGAAAACCTGTGTATGTCAGAAACTGATGCTTGCAGCCAGGCTGAGTACAAAATAATTTGAACTTTGGTCCAGAATAGTAACTATGTTCAACTCTTAAATGGGAAATCAACTGCTGGCTGTTAAAATACTGTGTCTGAAACAAAAGACGTAAACATTTTAAAGCCTGACACAGGAGAGGGCAAGGGGCTATTAAGCAGTCTCACTCTCAAGTCCCTAACTCTGGGTGATTCATTCATTTTGCCAACATCAATATTATACACTGTTGCCTGGAGAAATGTATAAAAATTCATTAATGCAGCATCATAAGAAACATTAAACACAAAGTGTGCTTTGAAGAGCTCATCAAAAGCTTATCCATGACAATGTAGAAGCTGCAAATCTCACTCTTCTGACGTCGAACAGCAAGGAGGTATGGCTGGAGACCGCGTTGGCCCTGCAGACGTTCCTCTAAACTGCAGCATGACTAAGATAAAAAGATAGATACACCAAACACAATTAATGAAACAAAAAGCCACAGCCATTAGAAAAAGTAAGATTTCGATGAGCTGACAAAAGAAATTCATGTTTATGAAGACATCATATTTTTTGTTTTTTTTGTTTTTCTTTCCCTGGTCCTGTTCAGCATCATGGCTAGTAGAATGAGTTTATGGCTGCCATAGTTGTGCTTAACAGATTTTCCTTTCCAAGTGAGGCTTTAAAAATATAGAGCCTCCCTTGCTACCCATACCTTAATCGTTTATAGGGGTGTGTGTATGTAGGGGGGGGGGGGGTGCACAGAGTTAAAGGGAACATATACACAGACAGACCAAAAATTGATATTCGAATAGAAACAAGTTAACAACAAACAAACAAGACAAAACAACGGATCCCAAAAACTAGTTGTTACTAGATCGCTCCTGAAGCATCCTTGTGAAACTGCGAAATGGCAATGAATCATACCTGTGGAGATATAATTAGTGGAAAACAGAGCAAAGACAGCAATGCATGCGGCACCTAACACATAAATAAATATGAGGCAAACTTGGTGTTATTAATAAACAGATTGGCACAGTTAAAGTGTTGTGATCTCTGTAGTGTGTGATTGCGCATGAGCATGCAGAAATTGTGATGTAGGTATTGCATGAATTATGGTCAGCCATGGGTACAGAGGGCCACTGCCACCCCCCTCCCAGAGCCCAGAGTGAGCAGAGGAAGCCGAAGGTCCAGGAAACTGGGGCCACGCAAGACCACAAAGATCAGACAGCCCACCGCAGGAACACCACAGACCCACCCAGAGGACTGCAGAGGGAGTGCGGGGTAGAGCCCCCAAGGCACCAGGAGCAGTACCCTACCCGGCCCGCTAGGCCCCGGTTGCCCAGGCACGGGCTGGGACCGGGACCCAGGGCGCGCCCTGCGCCCAGCAGAGCCCCGACACCTGATCCAACTATCATCACTGGGAATAAATCCACATTTAGAGAGCTTAACTCATTTAAACCTTTACCAATCTTTTGGTGTCCAGAAACCTGGGGAACATTGTCAGAATGTAATTTCTTCCCCTGGCATCTCTAATAAGTTTGTCACGATGCTCAAAAGTCTTGTTCATCTTCTGGAAGATCAGGGACCTGTCTGTGGTGTGGTTAAGGAGAGATCTGGCTGCCTGGTGGGCATCCCCATCAAGCTGACTTTCAATGATGACGTTTCTCTGGATATTAAGGCCTCCACATGAAATGTCTTTGGAGCTGCTTGATGGCACAGGAGATCCTTTTCGAATCTTCGTTTCGACTGTTTTAAGATGCCATGAAATGTATCCTCTGCTGCTTTCTACATCGTAAAACTGTTCCTAAAAAAGGAAAAAACAAAAACAACCAGGCTTTTTATAGAAAATCACAGATTCTGGACAAAATTAAAGAAGAAAATTGATAAAGGACATTACATGGCCTTTTTTAGTGATCTTTAGGGATCTTTGAGGCATTGGAAGAGTATCATTATCCCAATGGCATACTCCTCTCTGATTGCTAACGGCAGATTTCAGATTATGACAAATTTTATATTTTTACATAAACTAAAACATTTAAAAACACACCTACCCATGTTTATCAATCATGCGAGCTACCAGTATGTTCACAATTTGTCTTCTTGTGGCATCACTGTTGTTTTATACTACCGCACAACTTTTTCACCTCCAGACTTGCTTTGAAGAACACCTTCCACCAGCTGTGAAATCAAGCACAGATAAAGGGAATGTATAGTGATATTCAGATTACCCAAACATAAAAAACAGGTTTGAAGAGTTAAAAGGCACAAAAACCTTCTTTTTACATTTCTAGCAGACACTGCATTATCAGTTTCTTGCTTCTTGTATGGGATCTCATCCATTATTATTTTTGTGGTTGATGCATTTGAACTGAAGCTTGAGTCAGACTGAGAAGCAGATGAGCATTCAAGGAACTCTGAAGAAGAAATTAAACATTAGTTTCATCCTCTTGTAAAATCTGTATGATGTTTGAATTCATTTGCCTTTATATCTCACTGTCATGACTTGCGATTTTGTTCTGTTCAGTTTTGTTGTAGTTGTCTTGTTTTGCTTATTATTGTTATTATTATTATGATTATTATTAATATTAGTATTGTTGGTTGGTGTTTCCTTTAAGTTATTTTTCTATTTTGGTAAAGTCTTTTTTTCTTCTTCTTTTCTGTGTTCTCCAGTTCCCCCTGCTCTCTCTCTTTCTCTTCCTCTCACTGTGTTTTCCATCAGTCCTATATCATTATCACTCAGTCTCTAATTATCTGGTTCATCTTCTCCACTGATCCCCCTCGTGCTTCTCAGTAAATAAACCTCTTTCATTCATTTGTCGTTCGTTACCTCACCTCATCTTCTCTGAGCTCCTTCTCCTGCCAGTCCTCACCGTCTCCCAGTAAGCCTTCCCCTGCTAGCTTGATTCTCTGTGCTGGTTCTCTCTGCTCTGCTCCATTATTCACCTCCGATCACCTCTTTGTTATTTCCTTATGGTTTTGTTTCTTTGTTGTCTCTGGTTTCCCTCGCCTCCTTCTTTTTTGTTAGTTTCTAATAGTTTATTTCCTCAGTGATTTTGCTCCTGCGTTGCCTCTGGTTCCCCTCGCATTTCTTGATTGATAGCAAAACCTGACAGAACAACCCAGCCAGCTGATCGACTCGAGCAGAGATTCACTCCCGTTCCCCACATCTGCATTACTTCATGCCGTCCTCCCATACTTCCCACCGAAAGAAATGCCGCTCGCCGGCGGTTGGGCTCGCCGATGCCCCGGCTCTTTCCGAGCCTTCAGCCAGGGACGGGGGCTCAACACCCGTGAGCTCCGATTCTGTTTCAGTTCCGTGTTTACTTCTTCTTGTACTGTTTTCAGTTCCTCATCGCCTTCCGTCTCTTCGCTGCCCCCTACCAATTTTGTTTATCAGTCTCCCTACTTAGTTCCCCTCACACGAGATAGTTTCCCCCCGTTATTTGAGTTTTTTCGCCATGATCCATTTGAGACAAAGTTATTCATTAAATATATTTAGATTTTTTTAGAGGGAGAGAGATTAGCCAGGGAATCAGCAGCAGACCCTGTTTTTTCTCCCACACCACCCCCTTCTCCCATTTCATCTTCTGCTTCCCAGCCCCTCGATCCTGCACAAGTCACTGAGGTCGAACTAAAACCATTTTTCTATGGAGACAGGGAGGATTTAATTCCCTGGATTCAACTTCAACCTGAGCATGTTGGAGAGGATCTCCAGCCTTTCGAGCTTGACGCAGCTGTGGAGGACTTCCAGTTTCTTGAAGCTTCAGAGACTCACGTTTTAGGAGCAGTTGCTAAGCTGAGACCTCAAGAGGAGTCTAAGACAGAGCTCCGGCCTCAGAGAGTGACGGACCTTTTACCTCCAGCGACAGCTGTGGACCAGCTGTGTCCTGAGGGATGTTTGAACCTATTAAAGGGGGGGTCAGGTGTGACCTGCCTCTACCTTCTGAGATTCCAGAGGAGGTCTGGTGTGATGCGCCTCTACCTTCTGAGATTCCTGAGGGGGTCCGGTGTAACCCGCCTCTACCTTTCAAGATTCCTAAGGGGGGTTTGTGTGACCCGCCTCAACCTTCTAAGATTCCAGAGGGGGTCATGGTGTGAGCTGCCTCTACCTTCCGAGTTTCCAGAAGGGGCCCAGGTGTGACCTGCCTCCACTTTCCGAGATTCCAGAGGGGGTCCGGTGTGACCCGCCTCTAGTTTCTGCAATTCCTGAGGGGGTCAGGGTTGATCCGCCCCCAGCTCCTGCTAGTCCCGAGGGGGTCAAGTGTGACCCATCTAAGTCCTTCAGCCTGGCCACACACTGTCTACCGTTGGGTTCTTCTCCCAGCCAGCTGGCAGAGGACAGGTCGCCAGCCGTGGTTTTAGTGTTCAGCTTGCCTCTGGTTCCAGCACCAGTGATCCATCTTAGGTGCCATCCACGTTTTTTGTTGAGGGTGCCCTGTTGCCGCTGTCTGAGTCCTCCGTCAAGGGTGCCCTTTCGCCACCGTCTGCGGTCTCCATCGAGGGTGCCCTGTCACTGACACTCACCATCGTTGCAGAAAACCTTCAGTACAGAATTTCCTTGTCTAAAGAGGTCACTGAATATTTCTTCATCGACTTCAGTATCTGTTGCATCCTTGTATGTCACTTTGGCATCAGGCGGCAGACAATATCTTTCAATCACTGGAAAAGTAAGAATTCGAATGTTAGAGCCAAATTTTGTCCTTAACTTGTTAATTACTTTTTATTTGTTGGTCATAGGATTAGCATGGAGACTGGAGAACATAGAAGTTTAACAAATAACCAACCTGTCTCATTGAACTGATGAAAGTCAATACATACTTTTGCACCTCACCAAAAGTAACCTGGATGAACGTTTTACTGAAGCAAAGAATAAACCTAGTCAAAGCAAGATACAATTTGTTTATAACACTTGTTTAGAAGGCTGTGCCTCTGAAGTCCCGATGAAGGCTAACAGGCAGGAACCTTTACATACCCAGGACCAAAGTCCTGATTTTTAAATCGGAAAAAAACTAAAACTATTATTTTGTACGACTACGAGGTCCGATATTATTGTTTTTTATTGTTTTAAAATTACGTGACAACCGTTTTAGCTGTAACTACGACAGTTCCCAGCTAGCTACCCATACGTGTGCTGAAGGCTAGTACATTGTTTGAAATTGTTGTAAAATAGACACATTTAGCTGCCGTTCAATTAAGTAGTAACTAGCAAAGTCACATCGCTCACTTTATTAATTTAATGGACCTTAACCAGCAATTTAAAAAGTTTTTCCTTACCTTGTACAAAAGGAGGAGATGATCAAATTGTGGCATGTTCAGACTGGCCTTAAACAGGATTGTGAATAACTCTAACACCGAGTGGATTTGAAATCCAAAAGTGTTCCTGAGTCTTACTGAGTTCAAATGATCACTGAAACATCTAACTGTGAAATTTTAACTCTTTTCTTTTTGCTGTCCCTTCTCCAGCACTGCTCCCTACAGCACACACCCACTTTTTGCACCGCTGGATAGCAGCTATACCTTGTGAGAGGTATAGCTGCTATCATCCAGTTGTTTACTTGCTGGTGAATCAGGACTCTAGTGGCCGTCTGGAGCAGCTTAGCTATTAACAGCAAGGCATGGCTGGGCATGGCAGGGCAGTGAGGGAAGAGTGAGGTTGTGCCAAACTATCGGCCATGCTAGATCAAAATTATTATTATTTTGGCCATGCACACAGACATGCACAAAAAAAAAAAAAAAAAAAAAAAA
>JAVLVB010000098.1:1403012-1430435 GCA_032876305.1 Orestias chungarensis | reverse complement strand
CATTTCTTCTGGTTTTCTCCTCCCTCCTTTCTTGGTTGAAAAAAACAAAACTAAGGCCATGACGGTAAGGTTTGTTTGTTTATAATTTTATTTAAGGCTAAACATTATCCACCTCACGCCTCTGCCTGATCTTCCATTGGGTCCAAAACTGTCTGTTTTTTACTCACTTAGGTTATTTTTGTCTGCTACAAGAAGATTTGTTGATCTTTGACGAAAAAATGACAAGCAGATGATTTCAAACATTGCAACAAATCAACAAGTAACGTGAAATAAAATTCATAGTGGTTCATTGGTTCAGTTAAAGTTTAGACCTAAGCCTCTAATTGAAATACTAGTGTGGTAAAGCTGTGTGGACATAAATTCTCACAAGCCACAATTGAACGAAGCGAAGCAGATTGTCAAAAAACTAGTTCCACTGCATGTCGATAAAATCCTTGAGTGAGGTTTTGAAGAACTTGTCTTTGGGAACCATAAACCACCTGCATGTTGAACACACCCATAATAAGTCACTGACTGTAAAAACAGACAGAACTCTCCTGCTACCGCTGCGTTTTCTCATTTATTTGCAAGTTTTGCAATCAACACCAAGAGCGTTTGGACTGGCGAGACAATGCCACTGGGTTTGATACATGTTTTGAAAATTGCTTGTCTGCCAGTGCTAAGTTTACTGCAAGTAGGGGCAACAGCAGCATGAAAGATGTCTTTGTTTTGACAGCAAAAACCAGCAAAACCCAGAAGCATCTTAACAATGAATGTGGTGATCACAGCTGCATTTATCACTATTATCCCAAAGAGTTGTGAAATTAGTTTATATTTTAAATGAATGTGATAAAAGAAATGTCTTTATGGTATTTTTAATTGCAGGTATGATGTTAAAAATAACCCACTGATCCATACATTGCAATATGAGCTGGACTCTGGTAGCTCTATAACTTTACAGCAAGGAGCTCGTGGGATCAAATAATTAATAATAATAATAATTAATAAACTATTTGGAGTTTATGTATTCTTCCAATGCGCAGAATCTAAGTGTCCCAAAAAATTTGTTTCATATCTAAGTTTAACGGCTTGTTACTGTCTTGCTGTCCTTGATCCAATTTAAGGATTCATTTACATTTAACAAGAAAAGAAAATTGTTAAGATATATTTCTCCATTATGTTTATATTGCACTTTGTAATCCAGAGCGATATCAGCCTCAGCTTTCAACATGCATGACTCAGTGTTTCAGAATGATCGTATGCTTTCACGTGTAGATGCCAAGTTCTCCAATAACTTGACTAAACAGCGTGACTAAAAACAAACCTTAATTAACCATAAAACAAATCAGGTGCAACCTAAGATCTGTGGAGTGAATGTTGCTAATGGTAAACCTGTGCTGCAACATTCCGAAAAAAGGCTTTCCTCTATTTTTAATTGCACTCTGCCTAAGGCATACACTGCAACTCATAAACAATTGAGACTGTTTTCCCTGTCCTTAAAAGACATTGCTAATATAAAATCAAAAGCGTCGCCCTTTTGTGAGGAGCAACACATTCTAAATCCGCCATTATAATATCCAAAAATAAACAATTTGATCCACTACAGTGGTGACTAAACAATCAATAAGAATCAGTTGTCAAAAGGCCCCTGATTTAAAGAAATTATATTTTAAAAATAATACTTTCTCAGAATAAGGTTTTATTTTTCACTTAAGTTTTGCATAAGATACTGATGTGTTTAAAAAACGGTAAAATTGTTTATTTTTATGTTTAGGTTTCTGCATTAAGCACACACTTTTATCCAAAGCGACTTACAAAGTAGAAACAATGATACAGTTATTATCAATCTGACCATAAACTATCTGGAGAAATATCCCTGGTCAGAGTCAGTGGTGACAGTGAAGAGAGGGAAGTACAGAGAGAGTAGTAGAGGGGGTATAGAGGTATGGGTAAGAGTTAGGATAGGAGATAATCTTTTAAGAGGTGGATCTTCAAGAGTTTCTTAAAGAAAGACAGGGACGCTGTTGTTCTTGTTACGCTGTTAAGTCATTCTACCATCTTGGAACAGCACAGGAAAACAGTCTGGATTGTCTTAAGCGTGGTGTAGGCATTGCTAGACCACAATCCATTGATGATCTTTGCGGATCCAGTTGCCTCTCTCGATCGATCGTGTCGCTTCTCTCTATTCAACATCAGGAAGATTAGGCCATATCTAACTCAACACCCTCTTAAAGCCTTAGGTCACTTCCGGCCCGCTCCGTTCCTCCAAGGAGCACCAACTAACGCGACCAAAGCCCCCTGCAGGTCAATCTAAACTCTTCTCATTTATGGTTCCTCGCTGGTGGAACAACCTAACGTGTTACTATCAGATAACCTACTATCAGAGCATCAGATTCTCTTTCCACCTTCAAGAAATCCTTAAAGACCCAGCTTTTACAAGAGTATCTATCAGCCTGAAAGATCTAAATGCATTTATTACCCCCCTGATATTATTTAGCACTCAATG
Organism: Orestias chungarensis; assembly: GCA_032876305.1. Lineage (NCBI taxonomy): Eukaryota > Metazoa > Chordata > Actinopteri > Cyprinodontiformes > Cyprinodontidae > Orestias > Orestias chungarensis. The sequence continues at coordinate 1,427,950 of JAVLVB010000098.1, read as the reverse complement.
TATGGTACTTGGGCCTTCTGAGTTTACCTAAATGCTGTAAACGAGTGTCACCATTAATGTTAAATCCTCTCCTAGCATAAATAGGAGCCTATTGAAGGTAACTGAGTAAATGGCGTCAAGAAACAGAGGCAACATTAACTATAAAGATCAGCTGGTCATCAAGCATGCCACGGCCACGATTCTTGATGCCTTTGATGGAGTCAGAGACAGGGATCCAGTCCGGATGTGAATATTGTGGTATATGGTTGGTTTGGCTGGAAAAACAGGCAGTTCAGTTTTTGAGATATTCTGTTGGAGGTGATGGGCTTGCATCCATTTCGATATGTCAGACAGACAGTCTGAGATGTGTGCTAAGACTGTGTGGTCATCAGGTGGAAATGACAGATAGAGCTGGGTGTTGTCAGCATAGCAGTGGTATGAGAAACCACGTGATTAATGATCTTGCCCAGAGTGGAGGTGTATATGGCAAAGACAAGAGCACACAATACTGCCTCCACCCTGTTTGGCTGGATTTTTTACTTATTATCATAGCAAAAGGGGCTGAATTACAATAAAAATCGCTCTCTGTAAATATTATTTGTACATTTTATTTGTAGAAACAATAAGAATTAGGGATGATATTTCTTTTACCTCACAATTATTCATGATTTGCTTTTTGTTTATCACTAAATAGGTGAACTAATGTAAATAAATATAACTGTAAAAAAACATTTTTTAAAGGGACTCTACTGTTCACTTCAACAAAGAGATACACTTTTTACATTCAGTAGTTAATCTCGGCAAAAGGTTCATAACAAGGCGTGGGGTCTTTCTGCAAGGAGTTTATATATGTATATGTTTGTATGGATTCTCACCAGGTACTCTGGTTTCCTCCCACAGTATGAAAATATGGCTGTTGGGTTATTTGGTGTGTCTCTGTCCCTAAATATGAGTGTGTGCCATGTGAGTGTCTGGCGACCTATCCTGGGTTTACTTGCCTCTTAAGTAGCATCGTCCTCTGAACATCTCCTTTATCATTGTGGTACTCCACATTTACCTATGTTCTATATAATATATCCCCAATGTTATAATTTTTATTTCATATTAGAAAACTATCCTATATTTAAGAAAACATTCTGAAATGCATCTGCACCTTCATTAAATTGTTTGAGACTAATGTCCAGATGCTGTCCTGACCCCGACCTCAAATCCCCCCCCCGTACATCCACCCAAAAATCCCTTATATGTCTAAGGTAAACCTTGTAAAATGAAAGGCAGTGTGTTAGAGGAGGGGTTTAGGCGGATTGCAGATAATCCAAGAACATTGCCTTGCAACATTTTCTAAGCATATAAGAAAAGAGAACTCGGCCTTCCTGCTTTATTCAGTTTTCAAATATATCTGGAGGTACGAGACAGTTTGTGGATCTTCGGAGGGGAAATGAAGAAACAAGAGGGGAAAAAAATAACTATTTAAATGTTATCTTTAAATTGGTTGAAAGTGTGTAGACAGACGAAGATAAACCTGTGTTGTGTTGCTCTCTACACCTGATGTCAATTTTTGTTACTCTTCTTACCATGACTTTATTTGATGCTGGTTGTAGGCGATTGTTACAAATTACATATATTTCAATGGAAACTCACAGGTGCAAGCCCCTCAAAATTTCTATAGAAGCAATGAGGTATTCATCTATAACTAAATTTTCAAGGGAACGGATGCCGATCAGTGATGGGAGGTGTTTGACTCTTGGTATTGGGGTGGATATGTCATTGTGGATAGTTGTGTTCTTAAAAGTGAAAATTAAATTTGCCCATTTTGTGTTTGCTAAGATTATAAATGAACATTTCAGATATATAGATTTTTCTACTTGTCACCAATCAGCATTTCAACCACCCCAAATATTATCAATAAGATATTAAATTGCATTATTTTGAACAATAATCGTAATAGCATGTTTCTTTTTAAAAATCAATTTTACAGATATCTGAATCTGAGCTTTTAAAAAAAATCAGATTACATTTTTTTAAATAACTAAAATATGTTTTCCTCAAAAACATTGTTGTATACACAGGAAAAATGTGCTGTTAAATTGCCACATCGGTATTCCAGTTGCTTGGTAAGAACCAGTGGATCTTCGACTATTGAGATGCGGTTGCTTGCGGAAGGCGTTGTCAGGTTGAGTTTTTCAGCATGTTTCTAGGTTGTCCACTGGGTGTCGCCAGAGCTCCTGTTTGCTGGAGCGCTTCTCCCTACACCTGTGCAGCCTGCACAGGTGTCTCCAGTTGAACCTGATGAGCTGAGCAGTATAAGAGAAGTGGTGGACCAGCTACTCATCGCCTGAGTGTTTGTTACTCCTGGTAACGTTCTAGTTTTCAATGCCAGTTTCTCAAGTCTCTAGTGTTGTTTCATGATTTTCGGTCTTAGCCATTTTTGTAGTCTCCAGTGTTTGCCTTTTCTAGCCATCAGTGATTTTTGTAGTTTTTGAGTTTTATATTATTTTGCTACTTTCCTGTGTTCTCTCATGCCTCCATAATACCATCTGTGCTCAACCCAGGTTCTCACCATCTCCTGTGCTCAAAACTCCATCAAAAGATTCTCTGGTCAGCTACAACCATCTGGTTTCCTCTGGGCTCAGCTCGGTCTGCTCGCTCCAGGACCACTCCACCTGCCGCGCTTTCCCCTGGACGACCTTCCCTCTGGATTCCCCGCTGGAAAGTCTCAACCACTCATTCCTCCCTGGCGTCAACCATTCATCTTCATAAAGTAAGATCAATCCATTGCTCACTTGACGTCCACTGCACCATTTATCTGCTCTGTCCTCATCTCCAGAATTCACCGGTTTCCCACGTCGTTCTTGCCGTTTCCTGAGTCCCCTCCGTACCCTGTCGTGTTCGCTGTCTCCAGTTTCATGATCACCTACAAACCTCTTCAATAAACTCATTGTTATTATTGCACTCCTGAGAGTCCTGTTTATCTGGGTCAGAAGCTTGAAAACCATGATTTGTAATTTAATTGATGATTTGTGTTATGGAAAAATCTAACAGTGTAATTTAATATAAGAGTATGAGTAAGTTATACTTGAATTCATGTAATTCATATTTCGTTTTTCAAATGCTACCGTCTATATATAATGTAACTGTATTTTGAGATAGGCCAAATTGTTGTGTAAAAATGGTCCACAGAGAATGGTGGATATATGAAAAGTGTAAATCAGTTATATTCCCAAACTGGTAACTACGACCAACTTGACTTCTCTTTAATTTTTGTTCTAAATTATACTGATAAATTGTTACAGAATTCCTTAAGTTCATTTGAAAAATCAAACTTTACATTACACACTCTTTCAGTTTAGTTTTGATTCTCCTTTCATTAAGCCAAAGTAGATAACTTTCAGTGACCTCCTGCTTGCACGTGTTTAATGAAGACACTTTATAAGATTTGCTTACGGAAATAGTCAACTGAATTTTACAATAGGGAAAATTTGCCATGGCAGGTACAAAACGTCCCACTGGCAGATGTGAGCTGATGAATTGTTTAGTACAAAACATGCTCCAATAGATGGCTCCATTTTGTACCCACGTCAGGTATTATTAGTGCGGTGTGATGAAACCCCAGACTTCCCAGACGGTTAAATCCACCTAGGGTGGGATGTGAAGGTAAAAACAAGTCTAAGCCCCATTCCCGCTGGTAAGAAATCTCTTGATGAGAAAGCAGAGGTCGAGATTTCTACGAATAATTAAACTGACACATACGTTAGCATCAGTTCTAGTCTGCTACCAGCTGCAAATGATCCTCCATCTAAGCCTGCTGCAGCAGGAAATTAAAACAGAGAGACACCTGCAGGCAATCTGGACTCCTAGATCCATTCTCCTCGCATTCAATCATAGAGAATCCCTCTCATATCGCTTCGCCACATGCTTCATCAAAATACTGCTATGAGTGGTCAGTGTTTTTTTATGAAACTCTGAGGCCCCTTTGGTTATGAGAGCAGCCTATACCCATGAGTTATAAAACCTGATATGCAGGGAGGTTTTTTGTGCTCACATGTTTGAACAGGCTTGTGTGTGGCCTCCTCTCTGCTCAGGCATTCTGTTGGCCTTGTGCATCTGTTTGGTCTTGTGGGTTCGAGCTGGAATGTCTGAGACAGGGACAGAGGGGTGTGTATTCTGCACAATGAGGCAGAATGTGCTGATGCAGCTCTGACAGTGGGAGTTGACGGAGCCAGCCCTGACCTGAGGCGACTGCCGGAGCTCAGAGGAGAGATTTGTGCCTTTCGCTTCGCGTGAAGCTGCCACATGGGCCAGTGGAGCCACAGTCTTGTGCTGCTGTTATGCAAAAGCCAGACGATCGCAAAAGCGTGGGCTACAAAAACAAATATATAATTGCCAAATCAACCGTGGTGGCAGGAAAGAAAGGCGTTTATCTTTTATCTTTTCTTCCAAGAGACGAGCAGCTCTACTCCCAGTCAAAGCTCCACTGGAAAGGCTCGGGAAACACATGAGGTCAACAGTCTATATTTGGAGCTGTCTCTCCAAGAAACTATGAGTCATATTAGACATACTCATAAAATGGGCAGTTTTAACTGTGTCTGGTTTTTGAATTCCCTTCCTCTTAATAATAATAATAATAATTAAAAGATTAATTATTCCTTTATCAATGTTTCATCTGTCCCTTTTCAGTGAATGTACCATCCAGCTAAAGCTGCATAAAAATGTTTGAAGAAAACAAGCTAGGATGTTCTGCATAAGTCCATGGAGAGTTTGTGGCTAGACTTGAAAATATCTGGGCTACGAATCTCTCAGAGCTGGAGCACTTTGGCAGGAGGAAAGGAAGGAAAACTGAGCAGATCTACATCCCTGACAGAGACCTATCCTAACAGACTCCGTTCTGTGATCACGACCAACGTGCATTTACTAATGCACGTTCACACAATCACTCATTGTATGTTAAATATGTGTGTTTTCTGTCATTACATTTTTTTTTATAAAATATGATTATTAAACACAATTACAATGGTAAAACATTCAAGAAAGAAATAAACCTTTGATTGGGACTGTTGGAATTGTATGATCCACATTTACAGACAAAATGCATTATGCTTGACATAGGAAGAGGGATTACTTGAAATAGATGGCAAGCTTTACACACCAATAAAAAACCCCGAAGCAAAACAAGAAAGTTGACTGAAAAACTATCTGTTTTCCTGGGATTTTACTTACAATCCCTTACTTACAATTCATGGTGCTACAGGTAGGGAATGTCTGAAGCTGGTAACTCTACTTCCTGCTTTTTATTGTTTAGTAAGTAAAAAATCTCACATTCAATGAGATCAAGTTTCATGTTTTCTATGTAAACACAGCCAAACCAGCTGGCACACAACTTCAAGTCACCTTCAATGAGCAAAAATAGCATGTAAAAGCGAATTTCTCTTACAGAACGGCAGACAGAAACACAAACACGACACAAACACGAGAAACGTGTTGGAATAATGTTTGATGAATTAAATGATTATTTTACTGCAGTTAAATAATCTTTAATCACAATTTTTTTTAACACATCTTTTATTAAGTGTCTGACTGAGGTAATCAGGACGTCAAGGAATGATCAGGTAGGAATCCTACTCACTAAAGACGAGCTCATATACCCTTACATCAATAATAAGGGCTTATAAAAGGTAACCATGCTACCTCCAAATGTGCTGTAAAGACACACATTTCAAAATGTTCTCATTAACAAAGGAGTAACATGTAAAGTCAGATGGTGTATGATGGAGAATCTGACACTGTGGGCTCCTAGGTCCATTCTTCTTTGATCAAAATAGATCAATATTAGATTATTTATCTGGAGACCGACCCACAACATAAAGTAAAGTTAGTGACAATCACAAAAACAACAACCCTGCTTGCCAATCTCCATCTCAGATCAAACTCCCATGTTTGTTTGATTGAAAATATTTTTATATTTAATATTGAATGCAGTAAAGCTTAACTTGACATTAGTTAATTGCATAAAATATCAGTTCATTTTAATGACGTTTACACTACCTCTTGAACAAATGAATGTTTTTATTGTCCCTGCACAAGTACAATTTAATTGGACAATGAGTAAGTTTGCAGGTGAACACGTGTGTTGTCAAGGTTGTGGAAAATTCATGTTTTAATGTGTTGTAATGTTTGTATCTTTATCAATTTAGTTGCTTTAGGCATTCCCCCAAAACTGCACATTTTTAGCATATTCCATCCTTTAAATAACTCGCCTGCTACTTTTAAATGGTCAGGTTTTACAAGTCCATTAGCAGTGTGTAAATAAATAAATAAAATAATAAAAGTTGCCAGCTACCAGATCCTTAACCCTTTAAAATGCAGCCTTTTGGACATTTTGGTTGTTTTGATGGTACACTCATGTTTTGATGGTACACACATAAAAAAACTATAAGCCTTTAGATTCTTTGTAAGACTTATTCGGTTAATATAGGAGGACTTTTAAACTCAGTATTAGTTTGATTTATGAATACTTCAGCAGCACAATTTGCAATCTTTTTATATTTGACTTTAACCTTATAAGATGTGTGCGGAGAGTCAAAACTACACATCTTATTAAGCTTTCAATTCCTATTTTTATGTGCTTGTTTAGATTGTTTAAATGATCTGGAGTAAGTAAAAAGTGGCAGATTTCCCCTTGCAACAATATAAGACCTTTGATGTGTAACAATGGGAATCATGACTGGCTTATGTTGTATGAGTTGGGGAAATCCTTTCAGCAAGTTATGAGATGTGTGTCCAACTGCAGGCTGGGCTGGGTCTGGATGTGAGCTGAACACTCCTCTCCGTCTGGGGGCGGATGTTTCCTCTGCTTACTGTATATAGCCCACGGCCGCCCAGACAGACTGCAAAGCAATTGGAAGACCAGCAGTGCAGCTTCTCCACAACCAGAATCTGACTTCTCTCCTCACCCAGGTAACGTGAACGTCTTGCATCTTTAGATTTTCCCCTTCACATTTGTCATTGTTTAGCCTTTATGCAACAGCAAAAAGTTCCTGGCAGTCTACGAATGCATCTACACTTCGCATTTTGCATCAACTGAAGCAACATTTAAGACAAGTTGCATCCAAGTAAAACAAAGGGGGAATAAACCAAGCACATTATGACCTGATTTGGTGAAAATATAAATTTTTGTACCACAGTTTGTAAAAATGTTTGCAAGGTGTGGAAGGGTTGTTGGTTTTGCGTTTCCCTCTTAGCCATAATTATACCTAGAGGAATTAGCTAGATGCATTTTCTCAATGCCTGTGTGGGTGCGGCTCCTTAACTTTGGTCTGGCAGGAAACGCCCATGGTGCATCAAATACAACCGCTTCAAAAACAGCTCTGTTAATAAATAAGTGCCTGCATGACAGGTTTAGTAAAGTGGGTGGAATTATATGTTCTTGGAAACCTTGCAAGAGTTTAGTGGAAATGTAACGACTCATAATAACAAGCCCATTGTGATGGGGCTTGACTGAGGATGCTTAGATCCGGAAAGTCGGATGGTAAAAAGGTCTTCTGTGGAGCAAAACTGCTGATACACGTTTGAGTCACAATCAAAAATGGTAAAACGCAAGCAGGTTCATTACTGAAGAGACTGAATACTTTACCAACCCTCTGCAAATCAAAGTTCACCAGTTTAACTAGTTAGAAAAGTTTGATGAAGAAATCATTGGACACTAAAAATGGAATTTCCCCCATTCAAGAAACTCATCAAGTAGTTTTATGAAATATGTACTGCAAAAACACAAAACCTTATTTTAGTGATGTTGTGCACCTTTGTTTTTAGAACATATATCTTATTGAACCTGAAATAGGACAGAACTAACTTACTAGAAAATTTTCAGCACGCTAAAGGAACTTGTTTTACATCATTAGATCTTGAATACTGGGAGATGTTTACCTGGCAACATTTTTTGTTTTTGCATGACAGGGCAGTATGCACTCATGAAAGCCTGTTATTTTTAAGTTCTTCAGCACCATGGCACACAAGGAGTTCGAGTCTGCTGGGAAGAAGCCTGGCCTGCAGATTTGGCGGGTGGAGAAGATGGATTTGGCTCCTGTTCCATCGAAGCTCTACGGAGACTTCTACACCGGGGATGCGTACATCGTCCTCAAAACTACCTCTGCTCCTTCTTACAACGTGCACTCGTGGATCGGTAGGACTGATTTCCAAAACGAGTCTTTTTTCTCGTCAATAATAACAATACTAAACTATTTTAGTCTTCTGATGATAATTTTTTAAACATGGGTTTGCGCCGCAGGTGATGAAGCCACCAAAGACGAAAGTGGAGCAGCCGTTATTTTCATCACTCAGCTGGATGATTACCTTGGTGGAGCTGCAGTGCAATTCAACGAGTTTCAAAGCGAGGAGTCGCTCACCTTTCAGGGTTACTTCAAGTCTGGCATCAAGTATAAGGTAAAATATCCATGTCCTCATTTTAGATATTTTCTATGTAAATATATATATTTATAAACATTCTTTCTTAATAATACGGTGCAGTTTTTAAACCTTTTAAGCGGATTAGTTGAATTTGTTGGGTTATTTTTGGAGCTGCTGGGAGTTGTGTTATGCTGCCCCTCCTGGTTTTCCGTAGAGGGTTTCCATGGAGAATTACAACTGGCAAACAATATAGACAGGGACGTGCTCTGACAATGCCAAAATACAATAATAAAACAGATGCCCTGAACTTAGGTGGTCTGTCGATTTCCAGTCTTATTTCACCGTTTTTATGCTTTCTTGACAAAAACAGGAGTATTAGACAAGATCTTGCTGGGAACATTCATTTGAAATTCTGCTGCGTGTTGCACATTCCTCCTGTTTTGTTAGCTAACACCTCTTTGCAAACTCAATTCACCCCGCCATGGAAATGGTCCCATTTTTGGTTTGCTGCCTCAGAATGCATGGAGAATCTGGTGGATTCATTGTGACTGCAATGAATTCAGAGATATTTGCATGATCTTATAGTCAAAAATTAACCGAACCTTTTAGTTTCTGACACACTAAATAACACTTGGAGATGCGTGTGATATCTACTTTTGATTGAATACAAAGTCAACAAATAACTAGCGATAAAATAGCTGCATAAACCTTTTACAACAAATTTTAAACATTTGTACAAGTATTCTGTAAGTGTGATCATTTTTGTTAATTACAGAGGACTTTATTGTTCTAAGATTCTTCACTTCATGTCCTGCAAGTTTTAGATGTGTCATTGGTCCAGCACTGGTGGTGCTAACATCAGCTCATTAGCAAAGCTATGACTGCATGCTAGTAAGCCAGTTAAGCCATTAACTCAAACATGTAAGGCAAGAGACACATCTAAATGTTGCAGGACTCCAAATAAACAGTTTTTACATTAATGTAAAACTGTTTCATTTAAAGACTTGAATTTCACATTTTATCCACTTGTTCATAGATTTTTCATGATTTTGATACAGCCCAAAATCAAGAATCAAGAATCAAGAATCAGTTTATTTATATAGCGCCAATTTACAACAGATGTTGTCTCAAGGCACTTCACAGAAAATCAATTAAAATCAAAATCATACCAAATACCAAATACCAAAATGAACATTCATTACACACCACTGTTCTACACATGAGAAGGTGTTAGTCAGACCGAAGGCATAAACAGTCTTTTTCTAAAAGCATTCATTGCACATGGGAGTGCACTTCCTGGAATTGGAGGATGACAAAACTCAGTGGTTCCAAGAAAGAGTAAATTAATGGACTACAAAAGAATCATGCTTTGATCTAATATAGAAGCTAAAGGTGTTGATTTATCTTTGCTTTGGCAGTTGAAAGCTGAACAAACAGAGCAATGTGTGCTTTAGAAAGGAGCATTTTTCTATTCCTATAGATTGGAATGGCTTACAGAGTTCTTCGGACAATGTTATGTTTGATATATTTATTATTTTCATGCTTGATCATTGTTATATGGATAAGTAGACGCATCAATGGTTTCTTATCCACAGCAAGGTGGAGTAGCTTCAGGCTTTAAGCATGTTGTGACAAACGACATGAATGTGAAGCGCCTGCTGCATGTCAAAGGTAAACGTATCATCAGAGCCACTGAGGTGGAGATGTCCTGGAGCAGCTTCAACAAAGGAGACTGCTTCATTATCGACCTGGGAAAGGTAAACCTAAACTTAAATGCTCAATCAGAAATATTGGCCCATGTCCAGGACTTCTTACTTTCTCTTCCTTTTGGTGCAAAAATAGGATATCTACCACTGGTCTGGCAGCGAGAGCAATTCCTACGAAAAGATCAAAACCACTCAAATGGCCAGTGACATCCGAGACAATGAAAGAAACGGCCGTGCTAAGGTGCACATGATTGAAGAGGGTTCTGAACCTGAGGCTGTCATCAAAGTAAACTTTTTTTTGTTCACTCATCACTTTAACAATTTGCAATATTGTTTTTTCTGGTTATGTTGATATTTGCTGATTTCTAAGTTGCCTGTCAAGAGTATTTTGCTTGTATCTGCTTGTCAATAGGAACTTGGACAAAAGCCAGAGCTGCGCTTAGGAGAGTCAGATGAGTCTGTTGCGAAGGTCAACAGAGATAAGGCATCTCTGTCGCTGGTAACTATACCACTGCTGAACATGTCTCTATGAAATATGTGTAACTTTGCTGTCTGATTCTCCACTACCAAATGTATGAGCTACTGAAAGTCTCTATAAATAAGAGTGACATTTTAAATTCAAACAGATTAAAAGAAGATATGCAAACAAAAATGCAGATAAGTCTTGTTCGGAGAATGTCAAGGAAACAAAGCATTCGTTCGGATGATTCCTTTGGTCAGTAGTGTCTCTTTCCTGTGTTTGGTCTGAATGGTAAATGTAGTAACTGCCAATGATGGCTGGTGGCACAGCAGGGTGTCCATGGCAGCTTTGGTTGAGATCTAGTATCCAGTGTGTTATTTTCAAATGTCAAAATTATCTAAGTGGATACAAGCGGCGGAAATTAGTTTCCTCCGCAGGGTGGCCGGGCTCTCCCTTAGAGATAGGGTTAGAAGCCCGGTCATCCAGGAGGGGCTCAAAGTAGAGCCGCTACTCCTCCGCATCGACGGGAGACAGCTGAGGTGGCTCGGGCACCTGGTCAGGATGCCCACTGGACGCCTCCCTGATGAGGTATTACGGGCATGTCCCACCGGGAGGAGACCCCGGGATAGCCCAGGATGCTCTGGAGGGACTATGTGTCCCGGCTCTCCTGGGAGCGCCTCGGGATCCTCCCAGAGGAGCTGATGGACGTGGCCGAGGAGAGGGAGGTCTGGGTTTCCTTGCTCGGGCTGCTGCCCCCGCGACCCGACTCCGGATAAGCGACAAGAAGATGGATGGAAAATGATCTAAGCACAAAACATTCTGCCTCAAACTGCTTATAATGCAGTATATATCAATGTGTGGCTTAACTGAAACACTATGATTAAAAACTTATAGCTTAAAGTTAACTTGCAGTTCAAACATGGCAGTTTATAAGCATGCTTAATTACGCAGTGTGTAACCTAAATGCATGTCTCTGTATCTAAAGTATTTGATTGAATTTTAGAAAAGTCTCTATGTGTGCTCTATTTTATTGGTAGATTTCTGATGCAAGCGGTCGCATGACAACAAGTTTGCTGGCCGATTCAGTCCCATTCAAACAAAGCATGCTCTCTCCAAATGAATGCTACATCTTGGACAATGGAAAAGATAACATCATATTTGTTTGGAAAGGTATCAGCCTTTCAAGTACTGTTCCTTTTTCCAACCCTTTTCTCTGTACTATATCTATGAACAGCTGGTCTACATTGGGCAAAGTTATTGGATAGCACTCTGGCACTTCACTGTTTAAGAACTCAGATTTGACCAAAATTTGTTCATCTCTAATCATTGTACCACATCTTCCACTGCAGGACCAAAGGCAAACCAAAATGAGCGCAAAGAAGCGCTGAGTGTTGCTCAACAGTTTATCAAAGAAAATAATTACTCCCAAAAAACAAAGGTAACACAGTCATGTCATCAATGCCTGTTATGAGATCTCTATTAGATGGGGTGATGAAAAATATATTAATTCCCGGTGGACTTCTGCCAAGAACAGGTTCAGGTCATTCCGGCAGGGAGTGAAACCACTCTGTTCAAGCAGTTCTTTTTCAAATGGCTGGAGGGAGAGACCACACGTCAGACTTATACCGTGGGTCGCATCGCCAAAGTGGAAAAGATTCCCTTCGATGCCTCAAAACTCCATGACAACGTAGCGATGGCCGCTCAGCACGGCATGATCGATGATGGCTCTGGGAAACTTGTGGTAAGGCTACTGGCTACTGCTACTATCATAATATCATTATTCATAATAGAAGTGTGAATGCCTATGTTTGACATTGTTATCTGGTTGTAGATATGGCGCGTGGAAAATGGCGACAAAGTTCCTGTGGACCCCGCCATCTATGGCCAGTTCTATGGAGGGGACTGTTACCTAGTGCTATATTCCTACAGGGATGGAGGCAGAGAGAAGAAGATCATCTACATCTGGTGGGTGCAGATTTTTCAGCATGGCCGAACACCACATCTTAGATGACCCCAGACCAGGGGTGCCCAATACATCGATCGTTCATGGGAGGTGTGCCGTTTGATCGTACGATGCTAAATGAAGTAGATGACCGCATCCAACCATTTTAGTTACATACCGGGCCGCAAACTTAATGAACAGCCTGCGTCTTTCTTGCTTATCTTGCTCAAATCCTAAAAGAAAAGTATTAGCACTGAACTCAGTGTTTCTTTGCTGCAGGCAAGGCCAAAAGTGCAGTCAGGATGAGCTGGCTGCTTCAGCTTTTCTCGCGGTCAGGCTGGATGATGAATTGGGGGGAGTGGCCACCCAGGTATGTTATCTTCATCTAATATTTTTTCTGAATACAAAAAACTTCCTTTCAATGCCTAATTTGACTACTTTCAATAACACGATATGAAATAGTTTACAGTTTAATTTGGTATTTCAACAAGCGCCATATTTCTTTTATTCCTATGCTTAGCGTGGCTTTCACAATGGCATAGTGAGTAGCAATGTTTCCTTGTAGCAGAGGGGTCCTGGGTTTGATTCCTAGCATGGGTTTGACCTTTACAGCAGGCCCCCAGCAATCGTGCAAAGATAAGTAGGTATAGATACATCTGTTCATTAGCATCTTCTGTTCTCAACGTTAAATACTTAAGGAGAAATAAAGGTACTGTTAGAAGAAACCCAATGTTGATAAATGGCAAACCAAGGCCAAGGTGTGTGCTCAGCTGATTCAACACAGTAAAACTGGAACATATAAGTCTACGTTTTTCCACCTGAGGTGAGTGTAGAGTTGTTATTTAAAATGAGTGGCCGGTTTTTAGGTGGGACACCCAGAGAGTATAAGGTGAACATGCAAATTTCACAAAGAAAGGCATCGGCTGCAATATCAACACTGAGTGTTAACAAGTGTCCATAATACCACACATCCCAGAATGAACCTTTTCTATTTTTAACTACACTGAAAGCTGCACATAGCTAGGGAGACCTTGTGCTAAGTTTTGTTTCCCTCATGTTACCATAAGAGAGCATCCCATGGAGGACTTTCAGGTTGTTGTGTTTTTATTTTAAAGGGCATCAAATAATGTTTTCTGTTTTTTCTTAACCAAAAAACTGGGTCACAACGCCAATGTTTGGCAATAGTTCAATGTGTGGATACAGTTCAAACCAGGCTTTGATTTAAAGAAATCATCAGTTTATAGTGGACATGTGCCTTAAAGCTTTGTCATAATCTTAGCATCACTTTAGGTGTTTAAGTGGATTTACTTGGATATTTTCATTTGTAATATCAAAGATAAATAACATCTACAGACCCTCCCTGGTTCCAACAGAGAGCTATGATGCACGTCTTTGCAAAGAGGGCTTGATGATCTCTGAGCTACCCTAAACAGCGACATGGTTAACCTGGATAAAGCAAAAACTGCTCATTGGTGGCTACTCAAGGTGCATTCGATTGACCCTATGTAACCATTTTGGTCAGGTCAGCAAACGTCAACTGGAAATAAGACTGTACTTCAGTAGATTTCAATAGAGTTGATCAATTACTCCAGGCAGCTTTCAGTTCAAATACATAAAAACAGACTTTCTCTCATTGATTATTCTATACTGAATTAACAAATTATCATGAATCCAAAAAATTTATTTTTCTTATTTATTTTACCTCTCTGTTCTTCTCCATCTGGTGTTAAATTCAGCAGTGAACTTTCCTTTCTTTTAAGATCTAGGAACCCCCCCCCCCCCCTTTAAAACTGCTGGTTGAGCAACGTCCGTGTCTCCACAGGTCAGGGTCACTCAGAACCAGGAACCTCCCCACCTTGTGAGCTTGTTCAAAAACAACCCTTTGGTCATCTACCTTGGTGGGACGTCCCGCAAGGGGGATCACAGCAAACCTGCCAGCACTCGACTCTTCCATATCCGCGAAAGCTCCACCGGAGCAATGCGAGCTATTGAGGTCAGCCTTGTTTGTTACTCGACGTTATAGTGGAAATGAGGCGTTTGTGTGTTGAAATCTGGAAATCTTTCTATTCCCTCACACAGGTGGAAGCCACTGCCTCCAGTCTGAACACTAACGACATCTTTGTGCTGAAATCGCCAAAATTACTGTTTGTGTGGAGGGGAAAAGGAGCGAGCCCAAATGAGCAGAACGCAGCCAGGCATCTTGCAAAACTACTGGGTGGAGATCCAGCTGAGGTGGAGGAATCCAAGGAACCAGGTGATGAGCAGAAGTTGGTCGTTTACTCATAAAAAATAAATGTACTTTGTCGTGTTAAACAAAATGTTATCCTATTGGCAGATAATTTCTGGTCGCTGCTTGGGGGGAAAAAAGAATACCAGACGTCCAAAACCCTCCAGAAAACAGTCAGACCCCCAAGACTGTTTGGCTGCTCCAATAAGACGGGTCGGCTCATAGTGAGTGTTCATGTTCAAGTCTCACATTTTTACTTGTTTACTACTCTTTTATAATATAGACTAACACAAAACCGCAAGTAACTGTGAAATGTAGGAAAAAGGGTATGTAGCAACAGGGTTTTATCAGACTGGATGGGGAAAATCAGTTTTCAAGGTTTGCTTGAAGTTGAAATACTTTCACGAGGCACATAAGCATCTGTGTTTTACCATGTGCAGGCAGAGGAGGTGCCTGGTGAATTCTCACAGATCGATCTGGCAACTGACGACGTCATGGTTCTGGACACGTGGGATCAGGTCCACAAAGAATGACACAGTTGTATAGTAGATGTGTTTTCAGATGTCTTTCTGGGTTTGATCTCACTTGGACTTTTCCGTCCTTAGATCTTCGTTTGGATTGGAAAAGATGCAAATGAAATAGAGAAGACTGGAGCGCTGAATATCGGTACAACCACCTCAGGCTAGCCTCTGGGTTTTAAGACATTTCTAGAGCACAACCTCGGTTAAGGTTCTCAATGGCATCTTCTTTTCATTTCAGCCCAGGAATACCTTAATTCAGACCCCTCTGGCCGTCGTGGCATTCCCATCACCACCATCAAGCAGGGGCAGGAGCCACTCTCCTTCACTGGTTGGTTCCTCGCTTGGGACCCCAAGATGTGGAATTAAAACCCTGGAAACACACGGCGGCCTTAAGCCAAAAGCAGAATTGGTTCAAAATAAAAGCTTTAATGTCACATGACCTGATGTTTGAAATATATTTGGTTAAAGCCGATGATACTTTCTTCCATGGCTACGATCACACAGCAGGTCTTTATGCTCAATTCGAATTGATGTTATGCTATTCCATTTTTTTTTTTTTTGTATTTTTCTGCATGGTCATTCAGACTGGTAATTAAATCCCACTGCCATCAGACTTCTCTGTGACTAGTGAACAACAAAAAAGCAATCCGGATGCAATGTTAACAGAATTAACTATTCATTTTCCCAACTATTGATCAATATAAGAGAAAGAAAGAAAGAAGAAAGGCTTCAGCCTCCATTTATGACCTGATTTACCTTTCTATAGCTTGTTGTGGTGCAGAATAATGACACTGCAGACAGTTTGAACACTATCAGATCACTATCTACAGTAGTACTACATATGGAAGTGGCACAATTTCGGTTACTTGGGGTGAAACGACAGGAACTGGGTCATTGATACTGGCGTTAAAAGGTAATGAAAATCAGATTTGAGTCGCATTAATGTGCTGTGTGAAAGTAGCCTATTTTCTTGAATGTTTCTGTATTTTCTTTTGCTTTAAACAGTAAACCGACTTGTCCCTACAGTTCACGAAGAAGAAAGAAAAAAAACACAATGCAGTTTTAAAAATAAATAAATAAGAGTATTGCTTCAGATTATACATAACATTTACTATATTTTGACCCAGACTGTGAAGACAGATGTTGAAACTGAATTTGAATAAAACTAAAAGCCTTTTCTGACCCCCGTGCTCTGTGTAAAGTGTCTGTCATTTGTTCCCCAACTTGGTTTCCCCTCTGGCTGTAGCCTTGTTATCGTTAACCTAAATCCTCCTGTGCAGCAGCAACATGTGTCGGCCTCGCCTGATGGTAATCTTCAGCCTATACGCACAAGGCTTCTGCTGAGTCGCAGGCCTGTGGATTAAGGAGCAGGCTTTAAGCACGCCCGAACCATTACCTCGCTTCATTTGTTCTCCTACATCGTGCAAGACAAACACGAACGAATCCGGAACAATGAACCAGAAGGTGGTACTCATCACCGGCTGCTCCTCAGGGATCGGCCTCGCTCTGGCAGTCCGGATAGCGAGGGATGAGAAGAAGAGGTTCATGGGTAAATGTTTGGTTTCTCTGCCTGTCCTAAAAACTCAATGTTGGTTAATTTATGAAATGATAGATATCATGTGAAATTGTTCCAAATGATGTCCATAACTTTCAATTTGGTCATTTAGTTTTTTAAACACAACAAGATCTAAAGGGGGTATAACAGAAGTTCAAGGATAAAAACTTTATAAGATACAAAATCTTTAATATCATAGGGGTTAATTTGTATTCACAGGGTATTTTTCTGTAATATCCCTAAGAAACCACTTATTATATTGTAACTATTGAAGAAAGTTTCAGAGGTGGGGGGATTATCCTCAGTAAAGGGGATCATGTATTATTGCGTGATCCTGAAAAAAGCGGATGAGGTTGATCTGAACAGGTTCCAATGTTCCACTGCTTCAACAGCACAGTTGTCTTTTCCATTTGTTTTCAGTGGTCAGCGGATAAAATCGAATGGAAGCAATGAATAGGCCCAGATTATGTCTGATCATAAATATGCAACACGATATGATCCTACATGTCAAGTGGACATGCATGAAACCCAGGTGTGTTGCGCATTCGACTGACCGTGTATTGTGTGTTGTAGTTTATGCTACCATGAGAAATCTGAGCAAGGCCGAGCAGTTGGTGGAGGCGGCCGGCAAGACTCTGGGCAGGACCATGGAGATCAAGCAGCTGGACGTGTGCAGCGAGGAATCCATTAAAGCCTGCGTGGACAGCCTGCCAGAGCGCAGGGTGGACATCCTCCGTAAGCTTGCACACGCACCTGCAAATATTTTAGGGTTCCTTCATTCTGTACATGATTTTACTGCATAGAAGTAAAACTCAGTACCCACACATTGCATGCCACTGTCTTGCACGGTGCGGCCTGCAGTGCGGCAGTACGGTTTTGTCTTAAATGTGCATGGGTGATGATGATGATGATGATATACTATTATACTACACACATAGGCTGCTTCTTTGTGCTCCACCTTGATACTCCGTACAGTGAAGTTATTCAATCCTGTGCATGACTGAAGAGTGGGAAATTACAATAAACAAATAATGTATAACATGTTTAAACGTGTCAACAGATTATCAAACCTACATTTTAAATAAAGAAATCATGTATTAATTATATAAGTAATTACATGGGCTTTAATTTAATCAATTGGTTTAACCTTTCAAATTTACATATAATCATTTAATGATTTTTGATTGGCTGCTTCAGTCAGCAAGTCAAGACAATGTCCTCCAGGTTCCTCCAAGTTTTCCACTATAAATTTGTGCTTAGTCGGGTCTAAAAGCACCATGAGAATAGTCCGCCATATTCAGCTGTAGTTATTCTTTGTGACAATGCTGAAACTGCAATAAACGTGTTTTATCATAATGTAAAATAAAAACAAAACAATTTGCTGTGTCGATTAGTTCAGTAATGGTTTGTGTCTTTGAGACTTATACAGAAAATGAGGATTGTGACAGTGCAAGTGAGTGCTTATTAGAAGAAGGAGGACCTGCATATACCATGTAAGTCTAGGATAATGTGGAACCTGAGAGTGTGGAAGAAATGAAGAACTGGCCCCCTGAAACAGAACAAGCATAAAAGAAACAAAACCTTTAACTAGTGTGACTTAATTATATACACCGATTTGTCTAAAGCCATCTATGAATCTCATTCAGAGCTATTGGTAACTGACCTTTGAGGAAAACAAATCTAATTAGAGGAACTTCAGTAGCAAATGTTTGTTGGGTTTTTTTTTATTTTTTTTTTTAACAATTTATTTATATTTCTTTTTTAAGGTTTAGGACTAAAAACAAGCCATGCTACCAACCATTGTGAAAGCTCTGAAGAGCCGCTATTGGCCCTGGAGCCGCAGGTTGTAGACCCCTGGTCTAACACTTTTTCGCTATTGAAGGGTCGAGGGGCGTTTCTCCAACAGACATTCCCTTATTGAAATATCACATAAAATTCACAAAAATCCAATGAAAAAATAAATTAAAAAATGTGTCGCAACCCACATAAGAACCATAAGCCTTCATGTTTTCCCACATGTCCAATGGGTTTCACATGTTTCCACGTTTGCAGGTATGTTAAGTATGTTCCACATGTTTGTTCGTTTTTTATTATTGTCTATTATTTTATTACGGACCCCCAAAAGTCCTCACTGCAGTGAAGACTTTTCTTCCTGGGGTCCCAGAACTCCCATTTCAAACTTCAACATAACACAATAAAATACAAACATTACAATTTAAATATAACTAAATCTAAACAAAAATTAGGTGAGATGTAAGGAAGTTGAACCCTTAATTGTTAAAACCAAACAGAACCAAATAAAAAATGATGTATATATATTTCACACACTCAGGATTTCATAATCAACCAACCAACCTAGAACGCGACTTCCTTGCTAAGTGCTGCTTCTCTTAATGTATTCTTGAATCTTGCTTTGTTATTTATCATGGTTAAATGTAATGGAAGTTTATTCCAATATGTTACTGCTCTGAACATTGTATTCCTCTTTAGTGCATCAGTTCTAGGTAGAGTGAACACCTGAAGGATAACCTAGTGGCATGAACATGTCGTATATCGATGGGTTTTAGATGTAACAACAAATTATATTCAGAGTCTGCATTTATAAATGTTTTTTGTGTGACTCACTTCGCCTCAAATGTGGTACACAGTCAACCGTCCACAGGGAAAGGCAAGGGCACACATCCCTGTATGCAAACACTCATAACATGAGAGCAATGTAATGTGACCCAATCGTGCAAACTAATGGCAGAAAGGTTGCGAGCCGGTATTCAAACCTAGGACCTCTGTTGCTACAAAGCATTGGTGCTGTAACTCAGCACATAAAGGTTAACATTATTGTCCTGCTGTGTCAGTCAGTAATGCTGGGATGGGACTGATTGGACCCATCGAGTGTCAGTCTATCGATGAGATGAAGACGGTCATGGACACCAACTTCTTTGGGCTTGTTCGACTGCTGAAGGAGATCCTGCCTGACATGAAAAAGAGGAAAAAGGGCCACATCGTGGTCATCAGCAGCGTCATGGGAATTCAAGGTGACGAGGAATCTTCAGTGTCGACTTTTCTTTCTTTTTTAAACGTTGTCCTTGACCGTCTCTTTCTGTTTTAGGAATATTGTTCAATGATGTCTATGCGGCATCCAAGTTTGCAGTGGAAGGCCTTTGTGAAAGCTTGGCAGTTCAAGCCCTGAGGTTCAATCTGAAGTAAGTTCATTGAGCAACATGCTGACACCTGTAAACAATACTGATGCATAAATATTAGTATCTGTGCAGACATGCTGCACAACAGCCACTAAAAGAAATGTGGGAGTTCAAGCTATGCAAAATACAACAAGGAGGTTGTAACACAGCACTTAATGCTTGTGGTTACAAGTTAAGTATTTTCTGATAATACTTTTTTTAATTGTTCTTTTGTCTAAAATTGTTCGCCAGCATCAGCCTGATAGAACCAGGTCCGGTGATCACAGAGTTCGAACGTAAGGTTTACGAAGAAGGTCTGAAGACGGACCTCAGCAAAGCGGACAAAGTGACCGCAGACATGTTCATAAACATCTACCTGAAGAACTACAACCAGATCTTCGAAACCCTCGGTCAGACAGCAGAAGACGTAGCAGAGGTATTGCTTGTTGATCTTGTAATGTTCACAGTAAGAACATTTCCAGTGCCTGAAAATGTCGGTACCCTGACATACGCCGACTACAAAAACAGAAACAAAGGATTTGATTGAGATATGATGCTGCAGGGCAAAGTAATGCATAATTGTGAAGTAGAGGTAAAAGGTTGCTGTTTTTTAATACATACCCTAAAAGAGATACTTTTAGACCATCCTTAAAAAATCAGATTATGTCAGGAGAAACTTGGTAGAATTAGGTGGAGGTGCAGAGATCAACAACTTAGGACATGTGATAGTTGGAAAATCCCAGATATCTAGCCTACATTGGAAAGTAATTCTTAAAATAAGTCAATGAGAAGACATGTTTTCAATTTTCCTCAAGCAAATCACACAAGGTTTCTAATGTTAAACATGGCAGTATCCTGCCCGGCTTCAGATGTAAATAATGTACAACATAATGTTCAGTGACTCTCAAATCCAATCCGTTTAACATCAAGCTACTTTGAAAAGAAAACTGTCCTTCTCCAGATGGAGAAAGCTACTTAAGACCAGCAGCTCCAAGGTCACATTTGGATTTTTCATTGTGAATAAGGTATTTAAAACAATGACATGTCTTTGCCCGTTCTATGGGGGGAAGTTTGTTCCAATATTATCAAAATCCAATAGCATGTTTCAAAAGTACAATAATATAAGTTTTGAAAAGGAAAACAAAAAATAAGTCAAAATATGAAACAAATGTTTGGAGAGTATTTTAAAATGTGTATACGACTATATTTGTGTAGTTTTCACATTTTTTTCTCTAGATTTTATTCTTTTTTATCATTTGTTTGTTGTTGTTGGATTATGGGGGCGGAGCTTCTTTCAAATGGTCCAATGACAAGTGTTTCTATATTTTCTTAGTAGACATTAAATAAGAAGGAGCACTTAACGATTGAAATGCTGTTCCAGATATGTTCATTCAGACTAATAGAAATGCATTGTCACGCTCATGTTGAAAAAAAGCTGCTTAACTAAAGAATCAACTGTTGCATCGATATGGTGAATTGGGCTCGATTTTTTATTTTTGTTTTTGAAGCATCTTCTTTGCTTGCAATAATATTGGAACAAAACTCTCTCCATACAGTTCTGTGTTAGTATCTCCGAGGAAGCAAAATTAAAATCCGTTTGTCATTTGCGGCTGTAATGTTGACAACATGTAAACAAGTTTGAAAGGAGTGAATCGTTGTGTCTGCATTTCAAACTTAAACCCCTGCTGTGCGTGTTTTCCTCCCAGCACACCCACAGGATTATCACCATGGAGAATCCTCCTTTCCGCCACCAGACAAACACTCTCTACACGCCCATGACCACACTGAAATATGCCGATCCCAACGGAGACCTTCCCATTGAGACGTTTTACAAAATGGTGTTTGAGCACGACAAAGTCTTTAACGCCAGCCTGAACTTCCTCAAGCTGCTGCGCTGGAGGAGTCGCAAGAGCTTTTCTTTAGATAAGGATAAGAGCGCTTGAGCCGATCAGTATCTTTGTGTTTGTGAGGAACACAGCACATCCAACCGAGCTAGTCAGAGGTTTACCTCTATTCTTGCTGTAGTGCAACATCATGTGAGAGTCAACATTGATCATTTAATACGTCTAAAATCCAATAAATGGATTCATGAATAACAATTTGTATGTCCCTGCAGTTTTCTTCACTGTTTTGGTCGAACTTTTTTTGCAGGGTCACAAGATACAACACATAATTTACTATCGAGACATCGTCATTACTTATTAAAGTAGCTGATGTGGTTTGGTGGAGTAAACAAGAGAGACTGGGAAACAATGGAACCATTGGTAGAGCAGTAGAAACCAAAGGGCTTAAAAACACTGAGGGAGAGATGGAACAAGAGGGACTAAAGCTTATGACCCCAAAGCAACCCGCATGTGCAGAGGAGGTGCCTTTTTGCTGAAACCAGGAACTTTGTTCATCCGCTTTTTCTATATGTTTCATTTTTCTTCACTTTAAAACCTAGAACATTGAAATAAGATGTTATTCTTTTAAGATTGACAAAAAAACCTTCTTATAATAGATACTTCATACAGATTTATACTTACTTTATCATACATGTGACTCTAAACGGTTTTATTTGCTGGGTTGATGACAAAAGTGCGTCTTTGAGTTGGAAATGTTGTAAAGCCCTGTTGTAGACCGTGAAATATTATTAATGCATTAAATATCAGAAAGTCAAGACATGAAAAAGCAGTATAAGTTTTTTAATCTATTTGTAATTAATCGAAAATGCATCAATTACACTTTTTAACCCAGTTAGTGAAGTGCATTGACTTCTTGATGGAGTTGTAGTTAGGAGTTTGCTGCCACCTTGTGTTCAGCTGGAGTAACTGCACCACAAATCTCGACAGCTCTGCCTTTCCCTTAATTAAACTGTATAGTTGTTAGTTCTTGTTTTTCCTTTACATCCATTCATTTAAAACTACACTTTTACTTACATTAGAGCTCTCAAGAAATGTGAATTGTTTAAAAAGTACTATTCCTCTTTGAATGAATCTGAACCCACAGCAGGGTTGACATCATTTTTTCTAAGTGATCTTTTAGCACCCTTGTTGACCCCACCATTGCTCAACGTTTGTATTCAGCCATTCAATCTGAGGAAATTTAACACTCATTTAAAGCTCATCACTCAAATTTACCAATGCTGTATCTACCTTAAAGGGGGAACTAAAATGTTTTTGCACGTCATACAATCCAAGTATCAGAGTTTTTAGGAATTGTGATCACGACTCATCCCTGTCAACTCTCAACTTCTTGGGGTGGATACAGTAATCTTGGCTAAAGTACAAGACATTATACTTCGTTTTGCCATCTGCAAAGAACAGAATGGCTTTATTTATGGTAGACGGCATTTTTGAACGTCCAGGCCCTTTTTAAATGCCGTTATATCTCAACCAAGAAAGCTTTAAGCTGCGCATGTGGTGTGTTTAACTGATTTGATTCAATATGATTTATGGAAAAATACAGTATCATAAGTAGAACAATGAAAATATATCTGACACCACTTCTGTCTGGTAACATTACTATAAAACTGAAGCATAAACTGAACCATGTAGGGTGCTCAAGTAACCCTTAGTTATATTTATTTTTCATTAACATTTGTGAGACAAATATTGTGATCAACTGTGTTAAATGCAGAACTGCATATCAGACAGGAACAGAACAAATACACATATAGTGCTCTGAAACCTCAGATAGATTAAAAGATCAGATTTAGGTGTGTGTTTTATTAGGTCTTCCTCGTCAAGGGAAGTGTTCTTAACGGAAATTTAATTACAGGACATCTAAAAGCCTAAAGTACCTGCTGAGAGCTGGGGGAATGGACGAATTAAGAGTTATGACTCTGTCTAAGCTCGGCGTCTGTACTAATGATCAATTCATTTACCATAAACATTTTCTTTAGTCTTAAATAATTCCCTTAGGCTATATAAACTGTAAATCCCAATTTAAGATACATTTTTATAATAAGCTGGTAACACGAATACATTAAATTCGTAGCAAATAAAACGTGAAAAAAAAAAACAATTAAAATGAGAAACTGCAATTCTTCAATTGTCCACAAGGTGTCAGTACACGTTGGCTATAGTACTTCAAAAACCACGACAGCGACACTTGTACTTCCGGTACCGTGTTAGACGTTGTATCCGGACAAAATTGGGCCAATGGTACCCAGCATTCACCATCTAATGTTATTTTCCGCTACCTTTAATCCTGTTTCCGTTGCTCCGTTGTTTTGACGATGCGGGGCAGGCATCGGCGCTGTGAGGATTCCGTTCCCTCCGCTCGGAGCTCATTGTTAGCCTAGCCGCTAGCCATGCTCTCAGCCGCTTTCGCTTCTGTTCGGCGCCGGGACCGCCGCTGCTAGCTAGCCTGGTAGCTGGCTGGTTGAGGCTCGTTTCGCCTTATAGACTCCGGTTGTGTTTCGCGTAGGTGAACAGAAGGCGCTGGAGCGGGGACGGCTAGCTCCGATAGCTAACCCAGGTAGCCTGGCTCGCCTCTTCATGACGCTCAGCCAACCTGCTCGCGCTTATTTGACTCGAGGTGGCATTTAGTTAGGAAATAAAACAAGAAAAGTTTTATATATATATAAAATTTATATTTTGGGAAGGAATAACACACTTGGTGCTACGATGGCTTCCTCTTCTGGGAACGACGACGATCTGACGATCCCCAGAGCGGCGATCAACAAGATGATCAAAGAGACGCTTCCCAACGTGCGGGTCGCCAACGACGCGCGCGAGCTCGTGGTCAACTGCTGCACGGAGTTCATCCACCTCATCTCCTCCGAGGCCAACGAGATATGCAACAAGTCCGACAAGAAGACCATCTCTCCGGAGCATGTCATCAACGGTGAGCGCTGAGCCCGGGTATCGTCGCACCCCAGGCGGCTTTCAACCGCCGACACTAACCGCCGACACCAACCGTTGACACCAACCGTTGACACCAACCGCTGACACCAACCGCCGACACCAACCGTTGACACCAACCG
>JAVLVB010000098.1:1286375-1401317 GCA_032876305.1 Orestias chungarensis | reverse complement strand
GACACTAACCGCCGACACTAACCGCCGACACTAACCGCCGACACTAACCGCCGACACTAACCGCCGACACTAACCGCCGACACTAACCGTTGACACTAACCGCCGACACCAACCGCCGACACTAACCGCCGCGCCTTCTCTCCCTCGTTGTTTCGCACCGCAGCGTTAGAGAGCCTGGGCTTCGCGTCCTACATAACGGAGGTGAAAGACGTCCTGCAGGAGTGCAAGACCGTGGCCATGAAGAGGAGGAAGGCCAGTTCCCGGCTGGAGAACCTCGGCATCCCGGAGGAGGAGCTCCTCAGGCAGCAGCAGGAGCTGTTCGCTAAGGTGTGGAGGAGGAGGCACGGTGGATGTGGATGTGTCTGCTGGGTTTGCATATGTGCTCATTGGGAGTCACACGGGGGATTGAACACTTTCAGATTGTCTGATGTCGCTTGTTTAGAGCACACAGGAAATCCCGTCTTCTTTAGAGCGAGTAGAGCTGCAGGAAAGGGTCAGGGTGCTCCTGAGCTTCAGACTGGCTTTAAAGAGAAAGCTGGGCTATCAGCTCTGATTTGTTTTGCTGAGTTTTTCTTTTCCCTTTAGTTCATACTGCTAAAAGCTTTAGTGTGAGCGGTTAACGGTGGACGCTTGGCCGCTTTAAAGTCGTTGAGCAACCGGACCAGACCGCGTCGTCGTGGCAACGTGAAACGAAACAAACGATGGCGAAACTTTTCCCTGCTTGCTTCAGCCACCGTTCATGTCCACATTTACCACGTCTTTCTTCTTCTTGACATGATCGTTCAGACTGATTTGAAAACGATTGGATCCATATCAGGGCTGTCCTGATCCGATGTCTTTCAACATCTAAACTCTCTGATATGATTCACAACACGAGCGTTCAGCTCCAGTGTGTGATCTGAGCCAACACTGCAAAACATGTCGCTCTTGTTTTTTTGTTTTGTCTTAGAACCATCATTCTCATACTGTTCTCACAGCACACCACAAAAGTAAAAACGTCTGCCCGACTATTGCTGATTTCTTATAGGGCCAACATCGATATGGGGCAATGCTAAAGATACCCCTTTTCCACCAGAGGCCGGTTCCTGGCTGGTGCTAGAGCCGGTTTGCGGCTGGTTCCAAGTGGGAACCAACAAATACCGTTTGTTTTTCCGCACACTGGTGCTGGCCGGAGAGCTACATCATTACTTTGCTCCATGCGTACGTCACCATTACCCAGTAGATGTAGCGCCAAATCCAACCTCCACAAGACCACAACAACACTTTGTAAGCTAGTTAATAATTTGCTCCCCATTGAGCTCATACTCTCCCGCAGCCATCTCTAGCTGGATGTATTTGGTCCTTGAGGCCCCTTCGAGTGCTTTTTTTTGCTCTTCGGTGGAGGACCAGACTGCGAGCAGGAGGGTTGTCTCCTCCACTGACCACTGCTGCTTTCACTTCAGGTCCATTTTGTTTCTTTTGTCGCACAAGCAACTCCAGTAATGTTTAAAAACTGCCGCTCTTTACCTGTTTACCGGCTAATAGTTGTTACGTAGCCCCGCCCCCTGTCCCTGATGTCATCACGTCAAACCCCAGAAAGAGTCGGGACCAGCTAAGCACCACTTTGGGACAGTTTGGTCGGTGGAAACACAAAGAACCGGTGCTAACTGTGGCTCTAGCACCGAACCAGCACTGGAACCAGTTTGGTGGAAAAGGGGCTAGAGTGAAATATCGGTGTCATATCGGATGTGAACAGTTGTATCGGAACAAATCGACATATAACCAATTGTGTTGGCGGGATGATAAAATTATTTCAGCTTGAAAGTCTGATAAGAGACACAAATGGGAATGAACTTGGGTTGCATTTGCCTGCGTTGTGAACGTAGCCTAGTTACAAACAGAAAGGTTGCCGTATTTTAATTTAAGTTTTGTTTATAACCCACACAGTTAAAGAATCAGCTCTCAGTGGATTAACGTCAGGAGCATAACATGAGCAGGAGACTTTAAGTTTGATCTGACATGAGTCAAATATAGCCATGTTTCCATTCTTTTACTTTCTTATTTTTAAATACAATCTTGAGGTAATTTACCAAGTTAGATGAGCGTTGGACCGTTCCAGCTGAGTGTCTTCATTGTTTTGGTTTGTCTTCAAATGTGGGCCATTATCGATTAAACACACACTTCCTTTCTGGCTTATAATACTTTGTGTTTTACATATCAGACCGATAACAATGTTGATGGAGATATATCCTAGTGAAAAAGGAGGCTTTATAGATTCAAAGCAGAGCCAGAGCGAAGGAGTAAGAAGTTTAAAGCTTCCGGCAATCTTAAGGGCAGGGATCTTCTATTTGGGTGGACTATTGTGATAAAGTAAGATTAGTGATGTTTAAACTCCATCGGCTGATTACATTTCCTCCTACGGTTTGTTCAATTCGATCTTGTTACTTGTGTTCAGATTAGTGACATAAATCTTGCTCCTTCATTTAACTGGTGCCCTGACCAAGCGGATTACAGATCATTGTGTTTCTCCAAGTGTTTGTTGTTGTTACTTTATCTCAAGCCGAAAGACATCATCAACATAAAAGTTTAAACCCGTATCACCCTCGCCTACACGCCTTAATAACTGCGGACAGGCAAGGATTTAAAGTGGTGCGGCCAAAGCAAAGGAGGTGGGTTAGCAATTAATCAGCCGGACATTCTTCATTCTTTTCAATTCATCGCTTTGATTGTATTTATTTGTTCAAATAACTTTGGGACATTTGGAATTGACTCTGAATCGGACTTTCCGCCACCAGAGATTTGCTTCCTGCCCCCAGCAGCTGCATCCACTCGTTTTAAAAGACACTTGATTTAAGCTCTGGCAACTTTTAATATTCCATCATCCCGCCTTTCTGTCTGCATGTGTTGACCCCGCAGGCTCGGCAGCAGCAGGCGGAGCTCGCCCAGCAGGAGTGGCTGCAGATGCAGCAGGCCGCCCAGCAGGCCCAGATGGCGGCGGCGTCCGCCAGCGGCGCTCAGCACGCCAGCTCGTCCCAGGACGAAGACGATGAGGACGACATGTGATCCCAGGTCGCTTCTCAGCTTGTCCGGCGGGCCTTCCTGGGCCCGTATGAAAACACACAGCTCCCGGCGGGGGACAGAGGCGCGGGGATCTGTTTGAGCACTGGATAAATTCACATTGGGAGCAGGAACAGATGTGAGGGCTGTTTGAGGATGGACCACTAGTCAGAGGCCAGTACCTGAAAACGAATCGGCTGGAAGGAGTTAACGTTTTTGAATAATCTCCCCCATTTTTAGTTGTTTCTGTTCAGATGAGCTTTGTTCTTTATTTCTATGTAGATGTCTGGATGCATTCAGAACACACCGAGGACAGACCCTGCCGTGGGTGGGGGTCTGGACCAGATCACTAGTGATCAGTGACATTCAGTGGTCTGGGTAAACTTGTGAATGATTCCAGTATCTTTCTTCTACTTTCTTGGTCGTTGCTGTTTTTTTTTCCAACAAGGATTTTTCTCTTTTCCCTCGTTGGTATGTTTGTTCATCAGTGGATTATTTGAGGGGTTGTGAATATTTGAATTTCTTCTGTTATGTCAAGAAATAAATGGAAGTTTTAATTTTTAGCTTTTTTTGTTTTGTTCAATATTTTGTTTTTGTTTTTTGTTCTTCCTAGAACCACCACAGTATTGCGACATTAGCTACACCTTTGAGAGGGAGAGAGAATATTTTTGTCTGGTCGAACCAAAGATGGGACATAAGTAACCCAGTTTGTTTTTTAAAAGGTGTAGGTGCTGCTGTGATTCCCATGGCCGACTCCAGATCAGTGTATCCGATGTTAAGGAATGTGGACGTCTAACTTTGCGAGATGCTTTCGTATCCGGGCTGAATTTGTTACTTCTCTTTGAGTGTGCTATCTTAGCATTGTGGCTTTGGTCAATTCTAACCGTACAGACGGTGATACACATTCACTTGAGTTTATTACAAAGTTGTATTCTTTCAGCAATAAAAGCATCATTTTTATAGACGGCTGTTCTCCGTTTCCTTTAATTGACCTGGTTAGACTGCAGGATGGAGACCGAGCGCTGCCGAACAAGGTCTGTATCATCTTACTTTAATATTAATATTCTTTTGTTCTTAAAATTTGGACTTTTAAAAATAGAATTCAAAATTTTGATGGCCAGTGAAATATCCGATTTCTATTATTTTTTTGTTTTTCACTTATCTTCTTTAGACTTCCCACTGACTTTTCATTGCGATTTTAAATATTATTGTTTTAATGATTTTCTGTTTTGCTGCTTAGATGAAAAACCAAACGTTTCTAACCTCTTAGCCAATCAGTGAACAGCAGTCTGTTCGTGTCACGCTTCGGCCCGGCGGGACAACACAACATCAGGTACCGAGCTTGGAAACCCCTGAGAAGAGGGCTTAGCAGAGCAGAGCTGGTGGGTAATGGAAAGGAAGAATGCATTGAAGTGTTTTTCAGAAGCATGTTGCCACTAGTTCAGAGCTTATTTAGTATACTGGGGGCTTGGTGGGAATAAATGGCAGCAAAAACAAGCAGTTCTATTCAGATAAAGGAGAGGAATAATGGAGTGAGCGTGGTGCCACCAGCCCAGAGCTGGTGACGTGTCCATGCTTTTAGAAAAAGAAAAAAAAATGTTTTGATTTGAGCAGAAATCTCAAGTCTCAACATATCTTTTATCCGCTCGGTACAGTCAGAGGGAGTCTCCTGCCACAGGAACCGATAGAAGCATGAATCACAAATTCTGGGTTTAAACCATATACTTTAACGTCAGTGGAAAATAAGAGGTTCACATGTAGAGTTACTGAAATAAACTACAATTTATTCTAATTTAACGGTGACGGCATCATGCTGTGGGGATTCTTCAGTAGAAACAGCTGTGCATGGTAGAGTAAATGGGAAACTGGTGGGAATAATAATCTATATCATAGTGAATGTAAGCTATGTGATTATGCAATAGGGAAATGTATTTGTTAAACAAAAATAAACCAGATTGAATACAAGGGAAATATCATTTAATAGCTAAATTTAGAGTAGCAGGTGCAGGTAAAATCCCGTCAATCTAAAACACTGTTTTTCAGCTTGGATTTAAACAAAGACCTAAACACTCCTGCAACAACACCAGATGTACCACCAGGCATATTTAAAAATATGCATATTTTATCAGTAGAACTCAAGAGAAGAATCCTACTGTCGCTACAAGTAACATCACAACTAATGAGTAAACACATCTCCTTCACCCCATTGAGAAATACTCCACTAGTTTAAAGGTTTTTTATTTCGGTTGCGTTTGCTCTAGTCAGTGAGAACGCGCCGCCAGCAGGGGGCAGTGCTGCGCCAAGGCTCACTTCCGCCCGTCGCCGCCTCGCTCGCGCTTCGACTCAAACACGGGAAAAACTTCTCAGGTGGACGAACAACAAGAGACCTGGAGGATCTTTCATGGTCGGGGCTTTAAAACGGCCCACATCTCTCATCACAAGAGACGCTGGGTGAGTTTCAGCAAGGCAGCCAATTATTATTATTATTATTATTATAAGTATTACTATTTATTATTATTATTATTATTATTATTATAAGTATTACTATTTATTATTATTATTTTTTTATTATTATTATTATAATTATTATTATTATAAGTATAATTTATTATTATTATAAGTATTATTATTTATTATTATTATTATAATTATTATTAATATAAGTATACATTATTATTATTATTATAAGTATAATTATTTATTATTATTATTATTATTATAATTATTATTAATATAAGTATAATGTATTATTATTATTATTAATATAAGTATAATTATTTATTATTATTATTACAATTATTATTATAAGTATAATTATGTTTTATTATAATTATTATTATAATTTTGTATTATTATTAGTTGTCCCAGTGAAGCGACGACACAGCAGCCTGTGTAGAAAACATCTGGTTGGTTTAAGGTCTGTCAGCATTACAGCTGTTTGCCTCACAACAGAGAGCCTAGATCCAGCAAACACGCAGAGAAACACAGAAATATGTGAAACACAGCGTCTTGTTCTGTGGTGTTATGAGAAATATTTGTAATTAGGCAAACATTATAGCATGAAAACCCAAGAATCTGAACGGATGTCAGTGTTTTACCAGCATTTCTGCACCAGGTCACATATGGCAAGAACATTGCTTTAGGTTTTTTAGGTAAACTTAATTATTTGATTGTAAAATCATGATCACACATGACCCACCATGAACTAAAATATTCATTTTTTAAGTGCCCTTTGAATAAGTTTCATTAATAGTTCAAAATATTTCTTGATTTTCGATTAATTTTACAAATCCTTAATATGATGTTATGGCCTGTTCAGTTCTATATTCCTGTATTCGTCTATCTTGCATGTTTTTTTTTCTGTGCAATTTTACAGCAAATTTATACTTGCTGCTAAACTGTAGATGCTCGCTTCTATTTCAGCAGGTAATATTAGAGGTTTATATCGTTGTTGAAGGGTTTTTAGAGGCCTAAATAAGATAAGATTAGAATAATCCTTTATTAGTCCCACTGTAGGGAAATTCAAATATTTGTACATTTTATGTTTCAGAGTCCCTAAGTGCTTAAGTCCATAGTATTATTGTACCATTTTAGTACACGATTTACAAAAGAGGCTAATAAATCGTAAATATTGCTGTTTTCTTAAGGATTTTCGTTTACTTGCGAACAAATTTGATGGCACGGCTGGTTATTATTAGCAAAAAGGCTTTAAGAATTTTTTTTATCCTTGCAGGATGACATTCATGTGACCGTAACGGCTAACGAATGCTGAGATCTGGAAGGTTTTCGTCTCTTAAAGGGGACTTCCAGCAAAGTTTGAGTGAACTTTTAAGCTTTTCTACAACACAACTTATTGGGCTAATGTGTTTCGACCTTCTCTTAGCAGATTTAACTGGTTTGGAGAAAAGCCAAAATCCACCGCAAGCATAACATTTTATGTTAATTTGCACTAATTGAGGAAGTTCTTTAAATTTTTCCTGTTCCCATCAACCTCTGTTTTAACGCTGTACTTTAAAATGCCAATAAAATAAAATAAACGTGATTGAAACCTGGCTAGTGTGAAGACCGAGATAATTACAATGATCAATAAGTATTTTCATTGATTTCTCCTAATTGGGACGGCTTAATTATAATAGAAAAAGGGAATAAGAAGACAGAGGAGCGCTTCCCCCCGAGAACATGAACACGGCCCCAGGAAGTTTCACCATGAGCTAACTCCTTACTCCATGTTGTTGCTGCTGAGCCACAGAAAGTCCAGGTTTTGGGCCACCGAGTTGAAAGGAGCAGCTCTGAAATCAGCCTGTTGCCCTGTACTCCTATTTTCCCTGTTTACTGCAAACAACAAAAGGGAGGGTTGTTTAGAGCGGCGTGGCCGAGTCATGTGGGACGGGTTGTTGGTCAGCAGGAGCGCACGTTTGCTCCAGCAGTTTTCTGGAGAGAAACAAGCGTGTGTGAATATTAAAAAACCAGGCTGGCCGGGTCCGTTCAGACATATTTCATGATGTTTTCTTTCTCTGGTGTGACTTCACTCAGCTGGGCTGGGGGTTATTATGCTGAAAGTGGATTTTGTGCATGTTGCCTGGTTACCCAACTGGTGCAGACCTTAGTGTGGTTTAATCCCGTGGGAATACTAACCCCACCCACCCCCACACCTCCTCCTTCTGTCCTTCGACTCAAATTCCTCACCCGGCCTCAGGGGAGCTCCTCCGTGCGTCACTGCTCTGGTCAAAAAGACCCTCAGAGAGTGTTTCTAGTCGGCCTCTCCACCTCCAGCAAATCCAGCGTATTATGCAAAATAATAAAACAATCCTAAAAATCCCTCCTGCCTTGATGCACGTATAAATGTCTTCAGTGGAGCATGTGGCGCTGATGAAGGTGTTCCAGGCTCGCTGCGTGTGGAGCGAATGTGTCGTATGTAAGGAGGCTGGCGAGCGCATTAACTGCTTTGCAACAAGTGAGGAAAAACATTTATGAAGGGACATGTTCTGTTGGCTTCATTAATACCATAATATTTGTTCCCTTTACACCTCCGCACAAGAGAGCCAATCGGTTTTTTTGTTTTTTCAACCATATGCAGCATATCCATTTTAAATATTTATCATTTATGACAAAAACAAATCCTGAAGAAAGCTGCATATCAATTAACATTGGAATCAGCTATAGGGATCCACTGATATGACCATATGGACCAATACCGGTTAAATATTAATGTTCCAGTTGATATGGACTGATATTCTGAATCCCTCCACATTGCTGACACTTTACACCCTACGATCCTGGCATCCATAGCGTCACTACGGCAACGCTAAATGACAAATTAGGGCTTCACAATATATATGAAGTTTAGTGTTATTGAATTGAATTTCTAGTTACATTCCGATCCTAATGGCGGGTTTGTGTTGTTGTTTGCTGCGGTTCTGAAAAGGGTTTTTAAAGCATATGCAGTAGTTGGCCAGTAGCTCAGAGTCACCATGGACACAAATGACATTGCCAAAAATGCTGAAGGTCATAAAGGGTAGGAAGCAAAGATAAGACAGCGAGTAGAGATGAAAACAGGCATATATTCACTAATGTTATCGCCATTGCGAGACTTTCTTGTGTGGTGCAGCCCTACTGCTGATCCAGGCAGTTCATGTTGAAGAGGGGACGATGCTGTAGGAGTGTTGGATACATGATAATGCTAGCACATGAAAGGCAGCTTCTATATCGTCGTTTTTTTTAAAACGTATTCATGTATTTTTGTACCACCCATTTGGCTTAATCATATTTTTGATTCCTTTTTTATCCTGTAGCTCCCCAGATCTTCACTGAGCAGCAACGGAGACCAGAAGGCGATTCAAACAACAGTGAAATCGCACAAATGCCGCCTTTGATCCCAGTTTTTACAATGAATTACTCAAATAATTAATGAAAAAGCTAAAGTCTTTGTGTGCACGCTTTAATGAATTTTAAAGGACATTTCGTCCTGTTAGTTATTTTCTCTGTTGTTCTGTGCAGTAACTGTACCATACAGGCGATGCAGACACTGTTGAATGTGTTTAGGCGCTTTGCTTGGCAGGCATTGCAAACAAACAAACCGTTATTAGTTTACAACATTTAAACAAATTCAAAATGCCTGTAAATTCAAAGGATGGTGGTCACAGCTTCATTTTTCAGATAAACGCTGCAGTGTTTATGGAGCCTTTAGTACACATGCAGAAGTAACAGCCGGGTGCCTCATTTCTCTCCTACTTAAGATAACTTATTATTGCTCTGTCATGGGCTCGCAAATGTCTTTACATGCTTATGAATAACACGACACTCCCGCAGTTTTTTAATGATTAAAATTATCCCTCTCACTTTTGTAAAAGGGTAGAAGTAGCGTAGACGTTTCCTAATGTTTGTTGCTTGGATAACCAGACTCTCACTCACTATAGAATTTACGTCACTATTTATCTGCAATAAGGCCACACTTGCTCAGCAAATACTAAAAGCCCAAATGTAATCATCATTATCAACAACTTAGTGAAAACCAAACCTGGACCGGTCCGCCCTGTTGGTCTGATCAGGCTTCACATTAGCGTTGATTTGATTTGAAAGAAGCGCTCGTCTCTCGGAGGTCCTTGCAGCCACAGTGGTGTCCGAGCGCTCCCTGCAGACACCAACAGTAACCAGGTCAGCCGTTTGACTGATGCTCTGTACTCGTTGACGTTGTTGGTGTTGTCACGTACAGTAGGACCTGCTGGATATTTATAGCCCTGTGAACCTCCAGGTCTCAGTGGCGCATCTGTGCAACATCAACACAATCATCAAATCTTAAAACAATACACATTTCTAAGTACCATTATCAGAATAATTAAGATCATCAACTATTGAATAAAGGCTCAAATTAGTCGATGGTTCAGGTTATTAATTGAACTGTAAGCAGCTTCTAGCAGGGATGCACTGATATGAAAAGTTAAACTAATGTCGATATCCACTGTTAACTTTGCTGTTTTATTTACTGACATTTTATACATTTCTATTTGCTTTAGACTCCGTAACTTAACGACCATTAATATATCGTATATCGATGTCAGGTTGATTTAATATGTGTTGCTATGGCTTTTGAGACATGTAAAGCACTAAATTGTACGGGACTGAATAGAACGACACCAGCAGAAGGTGAGCTGGAGACAAACGAGGGCAGGATGGTGTTAAACGTGCCTCCAGCTGCCCCTCCTGTTGATGCCGGGAAATCTTGTAAATGATAAACCAGAGAGGGAAAGGGGCCGTTGCTTAGAGATCATGAAAGGCAGCGTGGACGGCCTCACTGATTATAACAAATCTAAATCTTAATAGATTTCCTCTACATACTTCCTGAGGTAATGATGATGATGATAATATTGTGTTGCTGCTGGATGTTCCCAATGAAACGAAGGAAACTAAGAAAACACAAAGCAAAACTCGGCATTACTTGCTGTAGTTAAGCTTCACATCCAAATTTACCACATCAATCCAAATTGAGTTGTCTAGACTGCCGTCAAAAAGTCAGATATGGGTTGGATATGGGGGAAAGATTTGGTTGCATTTGCCAGCTGTGTGAACCCGGCCTAATTTTTCCTCTCTTGCTCTGACAACAAATCTGTTTATTATTACTCAATGGATTCCATACATATTCAACTTTCCTCAAAGAAAGAAGGCTCTGCAATTGAATACGTTTTCAGATAAATGTCCATTGTATAGTGTTTTTCTACTTCTAATAAAGCCTAGTAGCTGAAACAACTAATCGATTTAATCGACTCAAATCAATTATTAAAGTAGTTAACAACTAGTTTAGTCATTGATTAGTTGCTTTATAATCCCGTTATACCATAAATTGTCTATTTTTAACACAATCTGTTATATCTGCGGTCAATAGGTGGCAGTAATGAGCTACTTTACGCTGGTTTCTACCAGTGGAGCAGTAGAAGAAGAAACCAGCCAATCGTTAGCCTTGTTTTGCTAGCGCATGGCTCAGGCAGCATAAACACATTTGCCCTGAGCAAGATGGGGGAGCAAGAAAATGTAGGAA
Organism: Orestias chungarensis; assembly: GCA_032876305.1. Lineage (NCBI taxonomy): Eukaryota > Metazoa > Chordata > Actinopteri > Cyprinodontiformes > Cyprinodontidae > Orestias > Orestias chungarensis. Next base: position 1,390,249 of record JAVLVB010000098.1, on the reverse strand, counting down.
AGTCTTCTTTAACTAAACATCTGAGACGAATACATGTTGCATTTGAAGCTGGAGAGGAAGAAGCAGTGTGGACAAATAACATAAGAAAATAAATGTGCAAAATACTGTTAATGAATTCAGTTAATATTAATATAATGTTGCAGGTGTGTGCGCAGCTTCGTTACTTTTCGTCTGTACTTATTTTGGGTATTTTGCGTTTCTTCTGCAGAAAAAAAACAAGCAACAATAAAGGAACACATGTGGAACTAGACGCTCACCCCCAGCAATGTCTACCACTTACTAACTCTGTTCTAAACAGACAGAAGTTCATATATTTGTACAAATACTGCCCAAATAAACCATTGTCCTGCTGGACATTCAGAATAAAGATAAAATAAAATGTGAATTTAAATGTAGAAAATAATAAAGGCTGAGATTATTGTTAATGTTCTGCATACTCCATTTGTTGTCATTCGTTCCTTTAAACAAAGTGAAATAAATTAGTGAAGGGCACAATTCTCTTGTCTTTTCCGTTTTTCCAAAATGTTGTTAGTAGCTCATATAGGAAAGTAAATGCTATATAACATTAATAATAAAAAGCGATTAATCGTAAAAATAATCGATAGATTAATCGATTATGATAATAATCGTCGGTTGCAGCCTAAACCCTAGATGTAAATATTACCATAAGCAGACATTGGCATGTTAGCAGGACCTGGCAGAACGGTATACAGAGCAACTCCCTCGCTGCCCCGACTAAGCAAATAAACCCACAGCCGGTTTTCACACCACTGGTCATCTAACTGGTTTAGCTGGAATGTGAAAATGGAAGCAATAGGATGAACCCAGCAAATGTCTTTCCAACCACTGCCGTTTTTTTAGTGTTTGACAGTCAGTGATGAAGTAAACAGTGTCAGTAGACAGTCTGGTGTTTGCTGCGTATACTAAGATCTTTTTTACCCTCTAATGGACCATTTTCTTCTCTGCTTATCTTTTGTCGCTATTTACTTAACAGCATTTGTTTTCTGGTAAATCATTTCCTTTTCTGTTTTTTCTTCTCTTTTCCAGATGTTTGGTGACCAAGCTCTCTCAGACAGCACACGCCTCTTCCATGCTGCTTCCATAAAGGTTGGTGTCTTTGTCTGCAGGTTCTGTGGATCCCTCCTATAATGAGCGTTTTTGTAACCCGCTCCGGTTGCAAACACAGCTTATGTATAATTAAGCAGACCCAGTCCCCACCAGTAAGTCCCACATCAGGTCAGACTCGGGGAAACTGTAATCTGTAATCTGCTGCCCTCTTGAGATTGGAGCGAAGTTTGCAGCCGGAAAACCGAGGTTTGTATGAAGTCATCCAAAGTTTAGTTATACTTCATTCATTGAGATGTTTTATGTTAACTATGCAACAAGTTATTATGTATTTAAAGAGTCCTTTAACGTTTTTCTTTTCTGTCTTTCTGTATTTCTGAATCTAATTATTGTTTGAAAACTGTAATGCAAGTGTTGAAAATCTTTCTCCGCTGCCTTCCTGCTGTCAACGGTCATTTCTTATTGATAGGAGCAGAGGTCAGAAACGGAGTTTTACCATTCCATTAAAATAATGATTACAAATGATTAGTGTTAACATATTAAACTCTATTCAACCACCCTGGGTTAACTTTTGGTGGGGCTATCTCTCTTACTCTGTGTGTAGAGATGTTAGTTTAAGGCTGCTAACATTTCCATATCAAGCTTATTACTCTCAAGTCATTTCATTCAAAAGATAAAAATAATTACTAATCTTAAGAAATACTGTAAAAAATACATTAAAAAAATTATTTTAGGATTTATGTATTTCATGAGAATTTATTTTATTTTATTAGTTGATATTACTTTATTTATGGTAATACAAAATAAAATTTTACTGAATATTTCATTTTGTAAGTGTAAGTTCTTTACCTATTTTATGGACTTTACATTTTTATTTCAAGCTCGCTTTATTTTATGTTCTTATAATAAAATTAGGGATTATTGCTTTTTAGGAAAGTAAATACATCAGTAAATGATTATATTATTTCATTTATAAATCCTGAAATTAAGATCCTAAATACAAACAATTTTATTAGGATGTATTTAGTTTATTATTAATTTATTTCAGTGTTATTATAAACCAAAATATTTTTTAAACTTTGAAAGAAACATCCTTATTTCTATTCTGTTTAACCTACTTGTCAACATTTCATTGAAAATGAAATCCATTTAGATATCGTGTTTAATTTCTGGTAAAAAAATACTTGTCTTTAGTTCTTCTTCCTTCATTTAACTTATCTAAACTAAACTGGAGCCTGCAGCTTAATCTAGAGATCTCCAAACTTAAGCTGCAGGTGCCGCTGAAGCAGGATTTTTCTTTTGGTTTCCATCTTAGACGTTTTATCTTGGCAACCAGAACTTTGATAAATGAAAGATAATGTATGAAACACCAGTGACCACCAGAAAAATCTGGTCATTTTAAATCTTCAATTGCAATTCCCAAATTATAGACATCATATTTTATTGTAGGACAGAAAAATCACATTTTGGTGAGAAAATGATTGAACCAAAGAAGACCAACGACAAAAAATGCGACAATATTTCATTCAACATATTGATTAACTGTAATTTCTGTATACGGCAATCAGCTCAGTGATGTCTTATTTGTTCCATTGTTAAGTTTGTGTTTTGGAATTTCTTGGGTTTTTTGTCCAAAAGTAGAAAGTTAAATATCTTAGAGCAGTCACGTCCAAATTTTTGTCACAGGGGCCAAAATGGTCAAATTAATAGTATTTGTGAAGCAAAATAAACATTAAAAAAATAAGTAAATAAAATATGAAGTAGTCTGATTTTATTGTTGCAATATAATTCCAGCTTCTTGTAGATCCAAAGCTTACTTCACATTTGTCTCATTAAAATAACGTCTTTTGCAAAAAAGATACTTTATTCACAGAAATGGAAGTAATGGGGAAAGATTTGGTCCCATCTACTGTAAAACTAAAGAAATGGGAAAGGAGTCATAAACAACAGACTAATATATTTTTTTTTACTCCTAAAGAAATTTCCTTGTAACACTTTAATGTCTCTGCAATCATTTTTCCCTTTATACAAAACCAAAAAGTCTCTATCAGCATCAACCATCTATCTGTTCATGGATGGTAGAACTATTCAATTCTGTTAGGAGACACACAAAATTAATCCAGGTGGTACCAATGGCCCCCAGGCCTACCTCTGGACACCCTGGACTCAGAACAAGCTTGTAAAACTCATTTACAGTCGGGGTCGTATCAAAATAACAAATTTTCTCATTATCGCTAAATATATTGATAAAAACTACCCATTAAATATGAATAAATATCCATCCCTATGTCTCAAAATATTAAAACAATATTGAACGTCTGTTCTTAATAGTTTTCCTCAAACCCCAACATTCCTAACAAATGTATCCACCCTCTATTTGCAAAAGTGTTATGTTCTCCTGCACTTTGAAACCCCTAAACTGAAAGAAAATGGTGGATATTTGAAAAGGACAATGCATTTCCTATAGCAAATATTTATCAAAATGATCAGGTGTTATGTTTGTGGTTTGAATTTAATTTAATTTAGCGCAAAAGACAGAAAAAAAAAGTTGCTCTTTAGGTCATAAAGGTGGCGGTCCTCTACCTTAGAGTCTACATGGTCATTATGGTATGCTGGATTTGGCCCCCGGTCCTCCAATGTGATCAGATGTGAATTAAAACTCTGAAGAAAAAAAAAATAGGTAGACTTCAGTTAAAAAAATTTAAGTTAAATAATTTTAGAAACTGCTTGACAAAGTCACCACAGGGTGTCAGCATTTGTCTGTCTCTTTGCGAGTCACCTGGTCTCTAGCATCTGGACGCACGCGTGAAGTTATTTCATAGCTTTGTTGGTTTGTGCAAGAGTGACCTTGGAGTTTTTCATAATGGATGATACCGTTTTTATATCCTCATGCAAGCACAGCACTTAAAAGTCAGGGGATCAAAAAAAAAAAATAAGAGGCTAAGTTAACGGTATCAGCGGGCCAGTTACAAAGACAAGTTTTAGTGTGTGCACCCAGTGTTTAACTGGGTGAGAGTGAGTCGGTGACAGTGGTGCAGGTGTTGAACAAAGGCCCTCTTTGCTTTTGTGCAGGTGTGCTGCTGGTTGGTTGCTGGGCCGCTGTTTATTGTGCAAACCTGGCAGAAACTGAAAGCTGCAGGCCTGCTGAATAACTCGCCTTCAGGGGAAATCCCTAATCTGACCATAACTTGCTAATTTCCAGCAGCTTTTGAAGGGTGAGTGACAGAATTATGTGACGTTGGGTTGCTGCTTGGTGCAAGTGAAGGATTCTAGAGCACCGGCTTTGAGTTTTGGCATATTTAGGGGAAGGTATGAACATTTTGCATGTCCCGGTCACACCCGCAGGAGATCCCAGGCTTCAGGTATGAGAGACATGCCTCTAATGTACGTCCCGTTTCGTAGGCATCTGCACATATATGGGCCTCCTCCTTCCTCTTGCTTGTTTGCCCCATGTCCGCTTCCTGAACAGCCTCCCTCCCACTCACACATACACACCCTTCCACATAACAACGTCCCTCTCTGGCTCAACTTTGCTAACCCGCACACACACATATGTGCAATCGCAAAGTTCTACTCACTATACGTAGTTATGGGCAGAAGCAGGGGTGGTTTTCCCCCTTTAAGCAGGAACTGATGTGGTTAATAGTCATTTGCTGTGATTTTCTTCATTGCATTTTGGAGCCATATGTTGGTAGTGTTAACGATTGTTTATGTCTGCATGTGGGACTCCTTCTTGCTCACAGACAGTTCATGATCCATTCCACTTGTCCTAAAAAGGTGGGAACATACAGTCTTCAAAGTTCGTTTTTTTCATTGTTACAAAACAGAACGTAATAGAGGGGCCCCTCTCTGCTCTGGACATTGGCACGTAGGTCTCTTTTTATATTAGCTGTCCTGTCCTGTATAGCTTTAAATTAAACTACTACTGGCTTTGAAGACGGATTTTTCCTCAGTTGAGATGTTAGAATTACATCCAAACATCTCAATTACCAGATAACATAAAAGGATGGACCATGTTCCCCAGTGACACGTACGAAGGACACCATCAGTTGTTAGCGAGCACAGCTAATCCACGACAATCTTCGTCTGGCCGTACGGGTGGAAATGCAGGAAGACAATCCATTTGGAGATACTGTCTTTACCCGGTATGGACTACCGGTTCTGCATAGCTTTAATGTAAATACATATTAGCTTTGAAGTACGCCAAAGTTGCATCAAGGCGCTACTACCTCAGTCGGGATGTTAGCATCATAAGCTAATAAGGATTGTTAAGATCATACAATAACATCTCAATTATCATGCAGAGATCATATTTCACAGTAACATGTCCTAAATGACAACATCAGCTGTTGGCTAGAACTGCTAATCCACCTCGTTTGCTTTTGCCACCTCTCACTAAATCTTTGGGTTTATGGTTAGAAAGCCTGGAGGAGCCTAGAAATTGGAGATATGCTCCGTGTCCGTTATGAAGGATAATTTGAACTTCCTCCTTTTGTCTGCGGCTCTTTGATCCCGGTCTACAGCCGTTATTCCTACTCCTCTGGGATTTAGCTCAACTAACGTTCACATTAGCTGCCATGTGTGCATAGCTGTGATGTAAATGCAGAATGGCTCGAACTGGACAATGAGTTGCATCACAGAAACATTTAGCAACCACTAAATGTTTCCTTCCGGTTTTACCTAAGAGTATCTACATTGAATATTGCATTCCTTATAGTCCCTTTTTTGATGAAAAGCACTGAATGTGTAACATGAAACTATTTCTGTGAATGAATAGGAATCAGAGTTTCAGATATGTAATCTCCCCCTCCCTGTTGTTCTTCTTGTGATACATTTACAGTCCTCTCTACAACTGGGTCACTGCAGATCCAGTTACTATGGATCACTTTTTGAAACAAGTGCCTAGGAAAGCAATGGCCTCACCCCGAGGGTAAGTAGAAATGCAGGCATTAGTTGCATGTTTTACTTTTACCCTTTAGAGGATTTTTGGATCATTTTGGGGAAATGGAAGTAGTTATTGAGAATGATCATCATGTCCTTATAGATCAGTGCAGATAATTGCATGAAAAGGGCGATTTACATGCAAATGTACCAAAATGGCCAATTTAAAGAAAACAACTCAAATTGCTGGATTCCTAGATTAGAGGAGATTAACCATAAAAATCAGATGTTGACTCTTTAGCTGTCCCTGATTAATGCAACAAAGCTAATTTGTTTTATCCTCTTCAGTGTGGATGTTGTTATTGAGTGAAGAAGACTTGGCCTCTTTTTCTTAATCAGACGAAGCACAGACAGATGTAAACTACCATGGTGCAGCTCATTTAAGCTGCAGGAGGGTGAGACAAGCAAAAACGTTCAACAGGTAATTTGCATCTTTTAAAAGATTTTAAGGAATGTAAGCTATGTTAACTATGTTAGCTGGAAGATAGTTAGCATAGTTGCTCTGTTTTTCCTTCAGATGGAGCTCCCAACCTGTTTGATATGAAACGGGTTTAGGTTTGTTCATGAAATTTTAGATTTCGGCAGGGGTCTACTAACCCTAGTACACATGAGAAATGCTGTTTTTTTGTTGTTGTTGATGCCTTAACAGCTGCCTTAAAAAAATGGTATTTACTGTTCTTGCATGCTGCTAATTTAAATTGTATTTCGCCAATATGGGCATCAGCTGTCGAAAAGGTTGCGAAAACCCAAATTGTATTTTGTGGAACCACTTTGACATTCCCTATTTATTTACAACAGACATTACTGCAGAAACTCTGACTGACTAAACAAATCTCTCAGCTATGTACAGCTGCAAATTCCTTTATGTCTCACCAGTTTGGTGGATTAAAGTGGATATGTCTTCAGGAAGTAGTCATAGTCACGACTCACCTGTCGTAATCATTTCTGCCTTATTGTCTTTTAAAAAGAAAGAAAAGTACAATGGCCGAGACCTTTACAGGAGATTATGTTCTTGAGCTGAACTTTACGTAGGCGTTGACAAATCTTCAAAACATTTGGCAGTTGGAACAAGATTGTATGAGATTCTCATAATATGAGAATGGTTTTATAGGATTATCAAATGCTTTAGCAGAACCGCATCTTTCTTCTGATGGTAACTTGCTTGAGCGATTATAAAAATAGCTCTTACCATAATTAATTTTAATTAGACATACTTTAATCATCTCATAACTCACGTACTCCACGTTTCTTTAATGAGTAATGGATGCTTTTGTCCAGGAAGGATCTTCAGTGGCAGTCAGACCTGCAAAGCATCTATAAGAAGCCTTTGATCAAAGACTCACGACCTGCTAACATTTTAATTATCAGTCAGCAGAAATGATATTCCAAAGTAACTTGGCCTGGATGATACCATCAGTTGGTGGCATGCACTGCTAATCCACTGGATTTGCTTTTGCCGCTCCTCTTTAAATCTCTGTCTGGCCGTATGGTTAGAAAACTGGGAGAGAGAGATTCTGGTGTTGATTGGACTTCCTGGTTCTCCCTTGGTTCCATTAAATCACCTTTTCAACTCTTCTCGGATTTCAGTTGTAGTTTAAGTTTTATTCAGGCAGCAGCAAAAATATTATTTGGTTGTAAAAAGCTGAACAGTATTTAAAACCAGAGGGATCTAAGCATGCAACATCTCAACCAATGAAAAACTGTTATTTAAATAATTTTTATTGTATAATTTGTATATGTAGATTTCAGTGAGGGGTGTGAAGCTATCCCCGTCCTGTAGCTCCTCTAGCTAAGGGAGACTGGGAGACTTGCTATGCTACACCATAATTTGCTAAGGCGGCTAACGCAGAGCTAACAGAGTTAGCGTGCAGTACGCTGCCTGGTATGTGAACAAAAAAGACATACAGAAGGATTAATGCGGCATTTACGTCCTTTAATGCCGTGGGCTCGACCCGCACCCCTCGATCGACTCCCTGTTTTAGAACATTACGTAAAAATCATGTATATTTCATAGATATTTCTAGAATGTAGACAGGATTTTACCTTTTTGTTTTTTCTTCTTTCTGATTAATTAACTTAAGCAAAAATAGTGTATACATTTAGGGTTTCTAAAACTACTCTTATGCTTACTAGTGGATATTAGCCGGTGACTCAGCCTGTAACCGCCTGCTCGACGTACTGTTGTACCTTAAGAGTTATAACAAGCACTACTTTAATCTCCAAACCATGATCCCATGTGTTTTGTTTGTTTGTGTGTTTTTTTTTCTTGCTCCTGAAATATTTCCAAGCCACTTACTTACCACACAACGCGGAGCAACATGTAGGGGAGGGACATCATTGTCACTGCATAGCTAGAGAAACGTTGCATTCAAGCTGTAGGAACAATAAGCAGTTATGAAACCATAACTTACTTTACCGTGACCAAGTTAAGTGACAAACAAGAAACCTTATAAACCACCATGTGATAGCACTGCTGGTTCTCTTTACTGCAAATGTCAGTTTTTTTTATGATCTGATGTAATATTCTAATTTGAAATCGCATGTTGTGTTCCACCAAGTTCCTTAAGTGTATTGAATTAATAAATCAATAATATAAATAGGCTACATTTACATCAAAGGTCTTGATGCTCAACGCTGACAATTTTTTATTTTTTTTTGTGTGAAATCAAAGGCTTTTGTGTGAATGTGAACCCCAAAGCAAACCGCCTGGGCAGGATAATTTCGCCTGTTTACTTTAACAATTGTTTACATCTAGATTTATTATACCAGGCTTCAGCTGGTGCACATTTATGAATAAGGCAAAATTATGGGTTGGAAGTGGGCCGTTCAAAGAATGACATTTATTCATTGACTAAGACTGCATATAGATGACTTAATCTCAATTTATTAGTCAATGACTTCGCAGATCCAAGGAAACATCATTAAGGATCTCCACTCTCATCTCGGTGCCAGTTTGCAAAACGAGCCACTCTAGGACTGTACATAATCTTTCGTACATAGAAGTTTCAAGAATGGCTTCTGGAGAAACAATAATGTAGCTCAGCAGCCTCAGAGGGTGCTTAGCAGTGCATGAACAGAGGAAGTAAGTGAGACTGTTTTTCTTTTGTCCATTCTCCGCTCTTCTGACAGAACAAAGTAGTCACTCAGTGTCTGAGCTGACGGCTTTTTAACAAACAGCCACACAGCTAATCCAGTAGGCCTTGTGTCTTCACACATCATCCACATGCACAGGACTGAGAAGTCGAGAGGTCAAGACTAGGACAGTTGAACGAAAAGCTAATGTTAAATGTGGGGAACAGAGCGTCCTTTATATTTCATGGTCAGTCTGTGCCTGTAGTAACAACCTTATTCTAATGTTCTGCTGTCACTGTCACTAGACGCTTGTGTTCAAAATGTCCCTCTGCAAAGCAACAGGATGGGCCCTCTGACAATAACCAGTCCATCCAGCTCGCTTCCCATTTGAGAGGCTCCTCTGTCACGTGTGTGCCACCTTGATCTTTGCCGTTCTTGAACCTTCAGGGAAACCTGGCCTCAAGTTAACAAACATTACGGTCTGGCAGTTAAGAGAGGAGGACCAAGCCGCTGGCAGGACGTCACCCTGTCCAGCCACTGGTTTACATGCCTGGCATTCTTTTCCTCAAACTCCTCTTCTCTGTTTCTATGTTGTTTTTTCTCCTCCCCTCTTGAAACATTTTGCCCTCACAAGACAGTGGAAAGGGAAATATTTTCCAGTCCAGGAATAAGTACAGTACAGTCGGTGGTCTGTGCCTGTGTGAAAATGAGCTTTTGACTGGTGTTTGTAAGGGTGGCATGCTGCTCGTCGTTGCAGCCGCGTTCCTTTGGAGTGAACACTGTTCTGAAAACAAACCGCTCCAAACGCCCTGCACATACTTTCCCGCTGAGATCCTGGTCGCTGCCCTAAGAAGAACTGGAAATGTCCGTCTCTGTTTGAGCTCTGCACCAGACTGTGGCTAAGTATCATCTCTGGTAATCTGGATGTCGGCCGTCTGGGGTAAAGCATTTTGGCAGCTGCAATCAAGCCACATATTTCCTCACTACTTAAAGTAAGCAGTCTAGGTCTCACTGACCTTTCAATGGCTCAAAGATTCTCACCCATATAAATGATCTGCCGGTTTGTTGTAAAGTGCATTCCTGAGGACTCCATTGGACTTTCATTATCAAATCAGTGAGTGTGACACAGCAGGTCAGGTCACTCAGACCAGCCTGCAGAAAAGTTGCTCCAAAAGGGATTTTATGGTGTGTTAGTCGGCATCCAGACTTGTAAGCTGCAAGCAACTTCTCTGCTTTGTATACCTAGATTCTACATCCAATTGACAGAAGTATTTGCACTCCGTATGTTAGGGTGCCTTTATTTGCTGCTGTATATAGTTCTGCTGTCCAACAATAGGTATAATTTTGGCTATTAATACCTAAACAGTTGCTGAAGCAGTTAACAAAACTGGTCATTGAAAACCGAAACATTTTATCTGTTTATCTTAAGTCGTTTTATGTTTTAAACTCCGCCCAGACAACCTCTTACACGAGTCAAGGGGACTATAGCGATAGTTGGGATCCGTTCTTTTCAGCTCCAGGTTTGGTCACCTAAACACAGACAATTAGCTTCAGTTAGCGCGGTTTGCTTGTCCTGCCTCTTCAGTGCCATCTAAGGGGCATTGATGAGTCAGTTTAGCTCAAGTTGTGTGTTTTTATACATGTTGTAACTCCTCCCACCAGCACTCCAATCCATCTTGGGTGGTCCAAACACTGCAGGAATGTCTGCACCACCAAAGAAACAAAGATTTTGTCTTGCTTCTGTGCTACAGCAGTCAGACCCTGGGGAGTTATCTACCTCCAACAGTCACTGAGCTACAACAGGGGAGCACACTCCCAACTAAGGACAATTTAAAGAGAACATTCAACCTAGCAGACCTGTTCTTTGGACTGTGGCACCTATGCATACAGAAGGAGAAAATGCAAGCCAAAGGCCAGGATTTGAACCCATGACCTTCTGGCTGAAGAGCGTTGGTACTGCAAACTGCATCAGTGTGCAGGAACAGGTTCATCAAACATACAGCGAAAGATTTCAGAAAATTTTAATAATGTCTTCGAGGCACGTGTGTCAAACTCTTTATCCAGGGGACAAATCTGGCTCTACCCTTACCCGGCTATTTGTGTGGCGCTCAAGGTTCTGCAGGGTCAACACATTCAGAGAGAGTTATTACTGATATTTTATTCGGGCTTTCTGCCACATTCATAATCCTGATGTGGCCAGAAATGAAAATGAGTTTGACTTCCCTGCTTTAGCGGATTGTGACGGGAGCTAACAAATCAAGCTGGGCTTCGTTTACACCTCAGAAGAACACCGGCCGATCGTCTTCACATTTCACTGCACTGATGCAGTAATTCATGCCAAAGGAGCCTCAACCAAGTATTGAGTGCATGGAACAGAATTAGCTTTTTAACTTTTGTTGAAAATCTTCCACCAGCAGAGACTCAGTTTAGAGTCCTTGTAAGAATGTAACCTTACTGGGAGCATCGTTGACTTCTATTGATGCATTTGCACATAGACATTTCTGGGAGATTAAATGGAATCAGACTAGCTGTGCTTGTTTTCCAGCATTAATTATTTTATTGTAAATCAACAAAGATGTCCAGGATATTATTTTTTTACCTGTGACTCTGAATAGGATTAATCATTTTGAGCATAAAAACACAGAAACTTCCTTGTCTGCATATGATGACTAACAGAGCTTGGTGAGGCATGCTGGATGTTTGGCATTCTTTTTATTGATTAATATTACCTGTTTAATTACTGAATGCAAGCTGTCTGGTTTGGCCATGGCGGTTCAAAGGGCGGGTTACTAATGTCTCAACGACCTAAGCTTGTGATCAGGTGGCTTAAAGGTTAGGACTTGACTTTACAAAAACCTGTAATCAGTAGTGGAGTTTTTTTCTGCAAGAAGTCATAGGGGCACGTTGTGTTAGTGAGCGGGTCTTACGTCTGCCTCCCCCACACTCGTTCATTATGTACACTTCGGTGCTCACTCAGCTCAGGGGTGCTCCAAAGTTCACAGGAAGGAGAAGGAGAGGGGGAGTTGGAGGTGGTGTCACTGAGGTCACAAGCGTCTTGTTTTTCCCAATCACCTCATTCTTCTCTTTCTGTGTTTGTCTCCTGTTCATCCTGATAAGCAGTCTGAAGGCAGCCGTAGGAAGGATCTCTATCTGCAGCCGCCACCTTCATGTCGTACTTGGCATGCGCTGATTAGATCAAGTTCTTTGCAAACAACAACAGAAATGCAGGGATGACCCCACTCTCATTGCTTCAGATGAGCTTCTTTCAGTCCTGATCCAGGACCTTAGGTGGACCATAGACAGTAGGGTAAGCTGGAAGCTTTTCCTTTTGCTAGACCAGACCAGAACAAAGGAACTAGTTTGCAGACGACGTCAGAAAATCCATCCATCCAATTCCTGTTTCATCTTTATTCACGAATAAGATGCAGAGACACTTAAATGCAGTCTGAGGCGAAGACCGAGTCCCACTTGGAAAGAGCAACCGCGGCCTCCGACTCGTGTCCTACCTACTTCACACACAGCCGCAGAGAGCTCTCGTCTCTGCAGTCATGTCTGCATGGTTTGGACAGATCAACGGAGACATGATCTGAAAGACAGACACTCTCCTTTTGCTAAAAAAGAGGTTCCACAGTGTGGTCTGTTCAACTCTAGCACCGCAGAAAAGCTGTTTTTTTCTGAACCGCGACGTCACCTGTGACGCAAATAACCCGTAGTGGTCAGTAGGGGGAAGCCCAGCAGCAGAGTTTATGGCAGTCACTCTGTTATGTGCAGTTAGAGTGAACACTGTGGGATCCATCCCTGGGGATCCCACCGCTGAGGGGGGGACCGCTGCATATCTATCCTATCTCCTATCTTTTTATAGATAAAAGCAGTCTTGAATTAATCAGTAACATCTGCTGTTAAGGACATTTTTGGTTTATATGCGTATGTTTTTGGTTGCTGTTACTTTTTTTCTCCCTCTGCAGACCTTTAAGGTCTTAGTTTGTATTCTTATCTCCGTTTTTCTACTTGAACTTTCTATTTTTTCCCAGTCTTATCCGTCTGCCTGTCATTTGCATTTGAAATTACCCCAAAGCAAATTTCCAACAGTTGTTTTGTTTGAATAACCTGAAAACAAACAAATGTTTCTGTATCATTTTACTGTTAAGAATAAGAACACCGTGAGTATGTGAGCCGTATCATGTATGTAATGATTAAACTGTTAAAGATACCTGAAGATTATTTCTTGGTAACTGACAGAAGGAATCCAGAAATAGCGTACGGAGGGCGCCCAGTTTCACCAGGTTCTCAGTCATTTTGTGGTGTCACCAAATAACAGGGAGGTGCAGATAGACGGGAGCATAAATGCTGGATTATTGAGACAATGGGAGCTGTAACTTGGTTCTTCAGTGCCATGCGAGGGCAGCAGCCTAAAGGTGGTGTGAAAACGAGGGGCTGTGGTTCCACTGAATTCCTTTCCAGTGAGCAAAGCATTTGTTTCTGTCTAGACAAAGCTCAGTGTTCGGAGGGGGCTCGTGCACATCTACAGTAGGACTGCACCAGGCTTCTGGAAGTACACATTTGTTAGAGAGAGTTTTTTTTGTTCCTTCCGTCTTGCTCAGTTCTCCCTCTTTTGGAAATCTTGACGAATGCAGCATGCATGTGTGTGTCTGTGTGTGTTTTCTGTGGTTGCAGTTTTTCTCCCATGTCAGGGTGGAGACAGCAGTTGTATTTGGGCATCCATATCGGCTTTGAAAAAACTCAAATCTGTGCTTTCATGTCTCCCACTCAGGAAATAGGATGTCTCACCTTGCCTGGTGAGCAGTCACAATCAGAGCCGCATGCCGGGCCACACACACTCTCACACCAGCTCCTGTGCTCTTTACCTTGTGACGCCGGGACATGAAAGCTGATTTTCTGCTCCCTGCTCGGGGAGCCACTTTGCTCTGTTGTCTCGGGGTAATTGTGTGCGTCAAGACAAAGTGAAGGAAACCAGCGTGACGACTGGCAGAGTTTCAGATCGCTGCGCAGACTGCTCTGACTAAGGGTTCATTAACTGTTACACTCAGCCGTTGCTTGAGGGCTTTTTCTTGGAGCGCTGCGCGCCATTCCATCAAAGCTGAGATGGTTCATTGTTTTCTGTGGATTTTTAGTTTTCACAGCAGACTTTCCTGAGTGTGAGTAAAGATAACAGGTTCCCGGAAAAGACAGATTTAAACTAGCAAACGCCCAAATGAATGTAGCTTCTGCAATATTCCTCTGGATCTTGTGCTTTTTTGATGGATTTCAAATAGCAGAAATATTTGAAAACAGGTTTGATCATCTCTGCTTGATTAATAAATAACTCTTCTGTCTAATGGCTAACAAATCCAAAATTTCTAGAAATGCTATCATTCTGTGGCTTGACTGATTGGTTGCATTTACAGTAAAATCTTTTAGTTTCATTGCATTGATCAAAATCAGCTATTGCTGTTGAATCCTGCAGATTATGGGACTGTAGTATCTCAAATAAAACCTTAAAACAACAACAAAGACGTTTAGGTTTAAGTTGATTTTGGTGCCACTGTGGACAAAAGCTGTAGTGTTTTGGCTGAAGGAAGACTGCATTTCCCATGAGCACCAGGGCATCGCGTGGTAAAATCCTGATCTCCCGGTCGTCTGCAGTTGCCTTGAAGAACATTTCTGTTTCCAGTGGCTGTGTGAAGGATAAATAGCGATGAGAAAAATGAGAAACAGGGGAAGTGATGTTTGGCATTAAGCAGTCAGCACATTTGTAGTTGTTTTGTGTGCCAGGGTTCCTGCCACCCTCCTCAAAGTTGTTTTGATCGGTTAAAGCGATTCAGACCCCCTCGCGCCATGACAGAGGCGTCATTCAATGAGCTGTAAGTCAACGTATGATCACAAAAGATATTTGATTTAGGTTGAAAAGTTACTTCGTGTTGCTTTAATCCCTTTTCGAAAAACACATCTGGAGGTTAATTTCAAGACTTTTTTTGTCGTCTCCATGTCTTTTGTGAAACAACACATGGAGACGAGGCTGGGTTTAATATTGGTTTATTGGGTCACAATTTGCTTCGACATCCGTTCAATTTAATCTTGCGTTAAAAACTTTAATATTAAAACAACAGTAATAAGTTGTATATAAGTGCAAAAGTAAAAACATGAAAGTGCTAATGTGGTGCAATCAATCCAAAATGATTTTTTTTACACTAGATTTGATAAAACAATTTACAAACAGCCGATCATCAATGAGGTCCAAGCGAATCTCTACCTCGTGCCTTAAAATAGGCCTAAACGTTTTAGCTTTTCTTTTAAAAAACTCTGCATCTCTGTAAGATTTGCGGTCCTTATGCCACCCAGATACATCTGTCTGACAGAACATTTGTATTTATAGAGTCAACTTGTCACACATCGTGTTGGATTTGTACCCTGCGTTAAATCCAGTTCACCTGGAGAGCTTTCTTTGGAAGATCTTTTACGTTTCTCACGAAGCGTCAGAGGACGATCAAATTTACCACGCGCACACAAAATCTAGCAGCACCTGGTCTCGGCTTTTCTAATTGCTTTTCTTTCGACTGCATTCCACCTGCATGAATGTAAAAAGTTGCCGAAACTTCAAAGACAGCGCTAATACCTGGACATAAGTCAGCATACGTCTCTGCGGGGAGTGTTAATGGTCTTAGATGCAGTTGTTTTTAATGAATCAGAAGCACATTACTCAGAGCTTTGAACTACAGAATGGTTGTGACCGAGCACACACCCGTTTTTTTGTTTTGGTTTTGTTTTGTTTTTTTGCACATGGTGGGGCCCAGGTGGGAGGACGGGACCGAAAGTCAGGAACAAGAGTGAGACTGTAGATGCTGCGTGGCTCTACGGGGCCTTCTCTGAAAGAAAGATGTGCGCTGATGTGTGGAGCTCACCTTGTGACTCAGACGTGGGGAATTTATCCCAGTGTGTTCACGTTTAGATCTTCACAGCACGTCGAATGTCACCCATGATGCTTTTGAAGCTCTGTCACCATCAGAGCTCATAATGGATTAGGTTTCTGCTCAGATTAGAGTTCTGCAGCGTTGGTCGTACGCCGTGTCTTCTCCTTAGCTTGCAGTAGTCTGCGTTTGTTTCTCATTGGGAGCCCTCCGTCTCTTCCTGCTGCACGCCTCACTGGGCCGTCAGACTCCCTGATAGCATCAGGCTGCCTGAGATTAGAGCTCACGAGGGCGCAGTAAAAGTTGAAAAAGCTCAAGGCTTCCCCGTCCAGCTGTCTCCGTTCCGTACAATGCACAATTAACCGCTGTGAGTGCAGCAGAATACTGATAGCCTGTCTGCGTTGTTGCAGTGCCTCTCAAATGGGCTCAAAGGTTTAAGATGCGTTTGAGGAGGTAGCCCCAGATTCCTGTCCTCAGAGTGGACCATGTGTGCAGGAAGTGTTGTTCCCAAGCACTGCAGCTGTGTGGCTGATAGATAACTGAGAAACTCTGATGTATGGACAGAAGAGGGTTCCATTTTGGTTGTAATGCAACAACATCTTTCCCTATTCCTAAGATTCTGAGTTACAGTTTAGTAAAGTAGAGCAAAAAATCTGGTAAAGAAGGCTGGGTCTGTTCTGGGGACAAATGTGGACTCTCTGGAGATGATGATGGAAAGAAGGATTTTACATGAAATCAAGAAAATCATAGACAACCCTGAACATCCTCTTCATGAGACTGTTATTGGAAATCTTCATTCAGAGGCCTCCTCAGCATAGTTGTAAAGCAGACCGCTACAGAAGATCTTTTTGCTGCCCACAGCCATCACCATCTACAACAACTCCTCAGTTAAATGAGATACTCCAACAACATTTCATTTCCCTTTGGGATAAATAAAGTACTTTTTATTGCATTGATTAATTGATTTTGGTGTTGTAGCAGCTGAAGTCTTCGGCTGGAGTCCAGTAACTGGTAACAGACCTTCTTTAACTGCAGCATCCCACTTTAAAGCAGAATCTATGGGTTCCTCCGGGTTTCCCCCAGTGTATGAAAGGCTTGGCAGGCCACCAGGCCTATCAAACATTGCCCCCCACTCTCTCTGTAGAACTGTCTCTTGCGTCTTATTAACGATTTGTAGTAAACGTAGTTCATGTAAAATCAAAGAAAGGGTTTGATTAAGAAATATTACTCAAAGGAAGAACAGTAGTTTACAACGACAAAGAATTAGCAAACGCTTTTGTGACGTTCACTGGGTTTTGCACGTTGGATACAAGCGTCTGGAACGAACTGTTTGTGTTAAGGGCTGATATTAGAGATTTTAAATGCAGGTCAATACAATTTGATATAACATTTTTTGCTGATATTTGACCGATATACATCATCAATATCAACCCCATATCCAGTATGGATATCAAACCAGGGATGCTGTAGTCTCTGGATCACTTTTAAGGAATAGTTCAGCAATGGGAGCAGACCGTATCACCACAAGATCAAAACAAGATCAAGGCATCAAAGAAACAGGAAAGCCAATCTTGCCACTGGGTACCCTGGTCACTGTTCCCTTCCGAATTTTCCGTGGATGGTAGATTTTTTTGGGAGATAAAAGCAGAAATGGTCAATTAAAATTATTTTTAAAAGTGGGATATGAATAACATTTGGGCCTATAAAGAAATCGGATTTGCTTCATGGGTGCCAAACCTCAAATCTGAGTCCCATGTTGGGACCTTTCTGTACGCCTTTGTAAATTTAATTTCAAAAGGAACAAATACTCTATTGCAGTCACTAGAGATCACTTTTTATGGTCCGTGTTTGCGATTTGTGTCCATTCTATCAAAGTTGCGCCACTGATTAGACGTATCGTCCTCTCTAGGTATGTTTTTGTGCATTCTGATAGTGAATGTTAAGCCAATGAAATACCGATCTTTATCATCCCTGCTTCCTTTTGGATCTCAGGCCTAAACATAGAATGAAACTATGGGACTAAATTTAATCAATAAAAAAAAAGAATGTTGTTTCATGCTGTCCTAGTTCTCGCTGATTATAATGTTATATAACTGGGTGTCCTTGATTTACTGAGATATGTCTCATGACTTTAGCACCACAAGGCTTTATCTGTTCTAATACTTTTGACATTTTCTGCAGTTCACATTTTTAAACAAGTCATTATTATCATTCATCCTCAGGATGTTCAGAACAAAACTTATATTCAGTAAAGTCTTTGATCAGAGCCGACACCAACAAAACTCCTTGTACTTGTTCCCAAGAATGGAACCAGTGGGCCGTTAGAACCAGCTACAAGGTTGTTGGTCATGCACCAGTTTCCTATCAGCTACTGCACACTAGATGGATTAGTGCAAACACCTGACAGACACTTTGTGCCCCTCCCTCGCCGAACATTGTAATCAGAACGTTCAACTTTTAGCTCATAGTGTGCAGCTCATTCAACTATACCCTCAGCACACAATTAAGCCAGTAGGAAAAGAAGAAAAAAAAGCTCCTGGCTGATTTCTGCTTTAAGTGATCAAAGTGTTTTCTTCTGGGAAACCAAAGGAGCTCACCAGAGGAAGCACAATGTGTTACGTAGATGATTTGCTCTGTGAAAAAAAAATCCACACACCAGGCAAATGCGACCCAAAGCTAAATGCAACCGATTAAGTCCAGTTCCAAAAACATCTGAATGTTACCATTTCTATCTGCGGTTCCAATTATAAAACATGCAATATTTTAATTAGGGCATCGTCACTCTGAGCGGTGATCATTGAAGTGAGACCCGCGTCCCGATTCAGCACCACAAGAAGCCAGATGTGGTAAAGCTAGATGGTGACGATGGCTGAAGGAAGCAGTACCGACATTTTCTCCTGATTTCCTAACTTCCTTTATCTATCCGCTCTCGTTGCTCAAAAACATCAAAATCGATTCACGGACGTCGGCGTCCGTTTTTCTTCCGTGCATGCGGGTTGTAAACCACTCACACCTCTATGTGATGGCGGTTGCCTTTAGTTGTATTGTGAATTGTGAAGGAAGTCCCGATTCTAGTCTTGACAGCAGTGACTGCCAGGACAGGCCGAGGGAAAGTACCTCACTAAATGAGGATTTCCACGATGGAGTCACTTGCACGAGTATTTGTTCAGGCAGCAGAAGCTACAGACCACAGGATTAAAGTTGCTATCCTAAACTCTACAGGACCTCTCTGCTGGCGGAGGGAGAGACCACCTGTGCAAAGCCTTGCAGCCACATCAAAGAAACATCCTCCATCAAAGAGGTTTTTTAGTTTTGTCTTTATCAATGCTTCTACCGTGCCATTATTTACATCTGCCGCACATGCGCTGCAGTCGGGGACACCACAGCTGACGGCATAGCAGACATTTTTCTGACTTGCACGATATTGAAGTCTGAGTCCGGATATTAGGAACACGTCCGGCTGTGATGGAAAACCGTCGTTTTTCTTCTTTATGTGTTGAACTGGAGCTTTTTTACAGCTTTATTTACCTAGATATGTTTAAATTAAAAGACAATGTAGGGAAGTTTCCCACAGGATTCTTCAATGTTAATGAAATGCTAATATGCACAAGGAAGACAAAGCAGTGAAGAGCTGACCCTGTTGTCTAATAGTGAATTAGATCCAATTTTTATTAAGTACATTTGCTTTCCAAGTTTCATTCGTGAAACGGCCCAATTTCCTATTAGTTGTTTTGCTTTTGGTTTTATTTATACTGTTTTCTAGCAGACATATGCAGGATAAAGGGAACCATTGCATTCAAATGCTTTAACAAAGAATGGCATCGGAAAACATCCACATCTTTTTATGGAATTGCTACATGGTGTCAAATCTGTATGAGAATTGTTTGTATTACTTCTCCAAAGTTTCTAACCAATTCTAACTCCTCCATCTTGCACATACAGTGTCTTTTAAAGGTATTTCTAACCGCTGGACCTTTTTGACATGTTTCTACAAATGCCAGTATACTTCAGAACAATTTATTATTATTTTTTTTTATTTCAGAAGAATATCTTAGTAATTAGTAAAGCTGGGTGGTTAATTGATTTCATGGCCTAATCAAATTCTCAGTTTTTGAAAAGTTACGTTTTGGGATAATCTAAGCAATCCCTCAAAGGCAAAGACAGATACCTATAATTTAACTCTGCGGTGATCCACAGCTATATTGGCAAAAATGTTCATAAAAAATGCTTGATGAGGGGAGATTTAGAAGGGCAGAGCGATGAAATGTTTTCACATTCCTCTCGCTCTGACTCTTAATTGTTCCGTGTTTGGATGAAAGACAGCAGAGGTCAAGACTGGAAAAGCTGGGAAGAAGCTGCAAAGTACTAGAGACCAGGTCCGAGGTTGACCTTCCGGCTGGACCGAAACTGAACGGTTTACATCCAATCATGTTCATTTAGGAGAATAGCTTAGTCAAAGTCCAGATCTAAAAGCCTTTAAGAATCGGAAAAGATTTAAAATCTTACAGATGTTCTCTAGCAAATGCTATTTACTTTGAGATGTTATACGAAGGAAACAGGCAGAAACTTCATCATCTTGATGTGCAAAGATGGAGAAGGTACTCGATTAGATTAGAAGGTTCGAAATGGTACTCAGTCAAATGGGCTCATTGCAGAACCACAAATCAGTTGTTAAAATACAATTTCTTTACAATAATCTTAACAGTTAGATGGTACTTTTTGCGTATATGTTGCTAAATCCCAATAGGGTAGGGGTTTTAATGTAACAGAATGTGTAAAAGTTCAACCTGTGTAACCAGTTTTATAAGGCGCTGGATAAACTTGTGACTAACATTTCTGAAGCATTACTTTGGAGTTAGTTTTGGACCAAAGACAGTACGTTTTTGACATGGATGTAAAAGAATCCTGCAGGAATAAAAGCAACAGGTTTCTAAATGTCAAGTACGCCAGATGTTCCCATTTCTATCGAATGTCTGTTTGGTCCAGCGGCAGTAAGCTGAGGCTCCCAAAAACAAGGGTGGGAGATGGAAGCAAGCAAAGGAGGGGTGGGATTGCTTTCAAGTGCTCTAAAATCTCAGGAAAACAGGACACTTTTTTTTTTTTAAAGAAACACTATTTTAACGTGTTAAGCAATAAGCTTTTATTCTGAGAAATACGACCATGGTGACAACATAGCTTAGCATGGAATGTACAGGAAGCAGCCAGCTCAGCTCGTGACCTCTCATAAAGTCAGGACCTTCTGTTCCCTTTGTTTTCAATCTCAACATCCTACGTTCCGCAGATTTGTTTCACTTTCTTTCTCTTATACCCAGTAATGCATATTGTGCATCACGCACGGGTTTAATCACCAGTCAACATGAATTCCCCACAGTGCAATCGATCAAGAGTTTGCAGATCGTCAGGGTTTCTGTAAAACTGAACACAACTCGCAGCCCTGAGGCGAGAGGGGCCTCACCAGCTAGCTACGTGTGTTACATCAGTCCTGCCTGAACTGTGAGCAAACTCTGCTCACCTTTTCACTAAGAATAGACAATATGCCACATGAGGCACGTCTGGCCCGAGGGGAGGAGTGTTCACTGTCAATGTAATTACCCTTCAAAGGTTCCTTCCTGTTGCGGTCCAGGAAAGAACAGCTAGTACCCACCAGACTTTGCTATGGGTCATAACTCAAAGAGGGAAACCATCAATGAACGTGTGTCTTTTACATAATTGCACAAAACTATTGTCCAAGAGATGCTAAACTCAGAGGAAAAGTAAACACTGAAGATGAATATTAATGAGACTTGACAAAAATGCAAAATCCAGATTTTAACCCTTTTAGAAATGTATAATCCATAAAATGTGAGATTGATCCATTTTGAAAACAAAAGTCAAGTATATAAAAAGTGCAAACCAATAAAATATATATATATATATCCTGAATTACAGTCATTATGGTGGAAAGCGTATGCATTCAGCAATTTTCAGATTGTTTTCTTTCATTTCCCCCCCATAATTACGGTACGCCTAACTTGTCTGTTACCAAAGTCAGTAAAATAATGATGTAATATATCCTGCTTTGCATGTTCATGTTAGTTTGCTGTTCTCCATAGTCAGAGGAAGTAGGTTAACAAGATTTTGTCATGCAAGAGCAGAAAAACCTCTTACACATGTTTTTTTAGAAAGTGTGGGGAAAGCAGTTCCTGCACTGTTGTCAGCTCTGACTTAGTTATCTATATAGAACAATTCAATAACAAGATTGCGCAGTGCATAATACATTGTAGACATTTAAAGAAAGTCCTTGATGCAAACCCAGTTTCATGTGGTCAATCAAATCGAAGGTAAGCAGGGACCTCTGTAGATTAGGCTGAAGAGAGGCATTCGGAAAAGAAAGTGTGCAGCGCTCTGGCTAATTCACATAGGTCAACTGCAATGTTGCAAAAAAGAGGGGTAAACAAACCAGGGATTATAGCAGTTTGCAATATGAGGTCATTATCAGGTCTTCAGATAAACAAAATGGAACCTGAAATGAACACTTATGCATAGTACATAGTGTCCCAGCTCTGCCCAGCATAGCTGTCTCTGCTAGCCAGACAAGGTGGACCTATGTTTGCTAACCAGGTGCACTGAATGTGAAAACACATGGATGCTGCGTGTATCTTATTCTTAGCAATCAAACGCGTCACGCTTCTTTATAAGTCAGTTAAAATTTGTTCAATGGTTTAAGTGAATACATTTGCAAGCCCTAAGGTCAGGCTTTTTTTTTTATAACATTGAAGAATTCATACAATGTTCCTTCTGTTCTTTCCGCATCATTTTTTGAGCTTGTTTGAGTGATGACTTTAGCTTTTTTTTAAAGAGAAACGGAAACAAAGGTGCTCTTATCACATCCTAAAAATGGGTCCGTTGCGTAGCCTTTTAAGTAAATATGAGGCTGTTCTTGGTATTTTTTAATGTAAGCTGGCTTCTTTGCTGCCCTTTAGATCGCGAGGTCATTATTTCCAAATTCTTTGCCTTGATATATGCTGTTGGGTTGCAGGTTGCCACAGTTGCTAAAACTGCAGCCTAACAGGAGTGAGGGCTCTTGTTTGAATCTAGGGTACTTCTGCATGGAGTGTGCTCGTTCTGCCTGCGCATGAGTGTGTTCTTTCCCTTTACGTAAGTCTTCCTCCCACAGCCCAAAAGCTTGACCATTAGGCTATGTTGCTCTGTGATGGACTGTCCAAGGACAAGCAGATATAGACAATGGATGGATGTTTATGCAGATGCAGTCACAACCGTCCGCTGCCACTGTTAAACACACTCTGCCTCCCAGTGCACAGAAAACAGATCTTTCAGATGGGATGTTTTTGGCAGCAATCTCCGATTTGATGCAAAGTGACGATTGCTGTATGCTTGTCTTTGGAAGAAACCACTGGCGTTGAGCCGAAACACTCCTGTTCCACAGCAAAGCTTGACTTTGTTCGGGGTAAATGTACAATGAGAAAGGTTTTTCATTCTAAGCTGCACAGTTGGAGGTTGTCACTGCTAGACCATCACTGCAAAAGTCTTGTGTTCCTGTTTCGTTTTCCCTGTTTTTGAATGGAGTCTGATGGACTAAGGAAGGTTCTAATGCTAAATTTAAACAGGAGGCAAATGCAACCCAAATCTGTATGCAGCCAATACGAGACTTTTTCACCACAGTATCAATGGCCAAACCATTACGTCACATTTTAGCAAATGTTTATGTCATTGATGTCATAATTCTGCACAAGAAAAAGCCAGACAAGGCGAATCTCGATGTAAACAATATCTGAAGCAAGCAGTGCCAAGTTTTGCTTTGTTTTTCTTCAGCTTCCTTCGTCTTGTTCTGAACATGCCGCTGCTGTGCGACTAATAACACATAACTTTCATGGCACACTCATGTAATTACTTATTATGAGGCCCTAAGGCTTTGTTTAGACGAGCGGCCTGAAAAGGCGTTGATTGGATGGAAGTTCAGCTATAGTTGTCATGAAAGGATGTCAGATGGCACTGGGATTTTGGCATTCAAAACGTGCATGGGCCTTGACCCATAACCACCTCCGCTTTTTGGAAGCGGTAAGTTCGAAAGCGGCAGTAGCATCTTCAAGCACTCTAGTTAGTTACGAGAACCAAGTGTCCATGCAACACATATGTGCTCCCTAGCAGAATTTGTGTTTAATAGGTTGTGGGACAAACGTAGAACAATGCTGTCCGACATTGATTTTGTTGTTTTGTGCTAGTGGACGTTAGGTAGAGGTCCTGCAGCCGTGCGCTTTGAGCTTGTACGCTTAACACCTGGAACATTATTCAGACCGTTCATGGGTTAAGGTGCCTGAGACATGGTTTCAGAAAGTGCCTGTGTCAGAAAGGAGTGGCTTAAACTCAACAAAACTGTTACAATTTCACTAGAAACCGGCTCGGTGGCAGAATTATGTTCCTGCAAGCACTATGCCGGGAAAACACTGCTGTATTTATCAGCGCCACCTAATATACTTCACATTAAAAACAAAAGGCAGGCAGACAGATTATATACATTTTCCGGAGCACATCTGGATCTACAAGAACATCTACACAAGATCTTGATACAAAAAGGATCAGTGTCAGTCCTGATCCAGCTTTTCTGAGATTAGAAGGGGAACTTGCTAGGGTCCGTATTAGCAGCCAGCGTCACACAGTGTCGGTGCTCGACCACGCTCTCTTACGCACCTCACCTTCTTGCAGGCACTCAGGCCTAGCTGGTGCCATTGTGTGCATAAATGGTACAGCTGTGTTGACACGGGAGGTACCCCATGGAACAGTGTGCACTTTGAACTGGTGTAATGTTGCTTGTGATTTTCATCTGCTGAAACACTCGACCTAAAGAAGAGCTTTAAAACTCCCACTCTCTATTTATAGCTGCGGCATGGCGCCTTTCTCTGTTTCCGTGGCAACCCTTCTATGTGAAGTCTCTATTTTTAAAGCCTTCACCCCATATTTAATCATTTATGCTTTGGAGGGTAACTGGCGATTCAGTTTCCTGTGGAGGAAGCGGAAGGCCAGTGGGTGGGGGGGGGAGGCGTGGGGATTAGAGGGATGCGTGGTCTTCCCTCTGAAGTTGGGCCTGCAGTTGCCCATGTTACATCTGACTAGCGCTTCTACCAGTCCCCCTCCTCCATAATATCCGGCACCAGAGCAAACATTGAGTGCACCACATGTCACCACGCCGTGTCCTGCAGTTTTCTTAATTTGTTCCAGGAACAAGAACCGAGCCATTCTGCATTTCTTATTAACTGTGCTGCATGTCCCACTGTAAGTCTAAAGACACTTCGTTCTGTTCCTCTTGTATTCAGGTTCTTCCTTTAGATGCTAAAACAAAGGAACAACTTTGCAATAGAGGTCAAGGGGAGAAGATCGGCATTGGGATGTTCACACTGCCGTGAAAAAGTTGGATATGGGCAAAATAAAATGTGGGTTGCTTTCTGATTGTAGTCTTAACCTAGATGAGGTGCTGCAGACAAAAGACATCCGGCTTTGCTCAAGCTCTGTTCCAGAATAAAACTGTGCAGCCGCTCCTGCAAGTAGTACAGCGTGTGACGTAATGAGCCGGTAAAGACAAACGCTTAGATCCTGGAAGTGGGAATTGTGAAACAGGTGTCTGTTATGTTGGGTCAGAGCTTTTACGCATATCAAGTCAATTCAACATTAAGTCAACAGTAATTTCCCAGAAGTTGCACAGCCACTGAGGCGTCTGAGCAACATCTCGTGCTTATGACATCGAGTTTTCCTTTTTCACATTAATTATCGATCTGTGTCTGCCTGCCTGGAACAGATATTTTATTTCAAAAGTATGTAGACATGGTATTTAGTTTTGTAGAAATCCATCCTGGCATTAGACTTTGGACCAGAGCCATGAGAAAATACAGGTTATCTGTGTACCAATCATTCCCCTTAAGGGATTTTAACTAACTACAAATACATTTAACAAACTGAACCCTTTCATTCCGTTGCAGAGTTAGTTTCCATGTTCAAAATCCAGATGCATACCAGTGGATTTTAATGTGAATCACATTACTTCACATGTTGGCTATCACATGTGGTTTCCTTGGGATCTTTCTGTGTCCATTAGGTGTAGTCTATCTACTGCAGGTAACTGGGTGCAGCTGACAAGTGGACTAACTGGGACAGGATGCAATTGGACTACACATGTGGGAACCGACGGCTTTGATCTGACTGAAGTTTTACACACTGTCTTCCTTACAGTAGTAAATGTCCGGGTGACCTCAGTTCAGAGAATCAGGAAGTTACTGTTAATCACACTGGGGTCCTGTTGAGTGTACCTCTTCAGAGTGGCAGAGTAAATGTAAGACCTAGCATGATCAAAATAAAAGAAATAGATATACCCAAATCAATTTCAGCCATTGTAAAATTTTGTACTGGACTGGACGGGGTTCACACTTTTTTCCTGTATACATACTGTATACTTACATTTTAAATGTCGTTATTGGAAGCAAAGACTAGATGAAGTGAACTTCTTAGTTCGTCTGCTTGGTGAACATTTGCTGAATCTGTGCATTTATTAAGAGGCTAATGTGACCCAAATCTGATTTATTTGCTCTAATGCGACTTTTTCACAGCAGTTTGAATGACCCAACTCTGATTTTTTGATCCCCCTTAAAATTCAAATTTTGCCATTTCCATATGTGGTAATAAGTCGTATAGGTATCTATTCCATAGTCTGGCAGCTTATGCTCAGTGGGTTTTACAAAGAGCATTGATCTTTACCTTTAAATTATTTTTTGATGTAAAATGCTGTGGAACGTTATCATCTTAGTACCTTCACTATAATTCTCCAGACCAGTCATATTATTTAATCTTGTTTCTTGCAAACTATTCCTGTGGTCTCCAAGATATTGTGGTGATATTTTAACCACATGCTCTCACCTTAGTTGACCAGATTTTCTGCACATGGGTGGGATTTCAAACCGCTGTCAAAGAAAAAGACCTTGGTTTCAAAATGAGGTTGTTTATTATAAGATAACATTGATAGTAATATCAAATCATACTATACTGGCCCAGCGTCTGCTGCTTTTGATGTTTCAATAAAGCAGCCGGAGCCATAACTGCATTTTCAGAAGCAACCTGACCTTTGGTTGCTTCTTTAATTCCATGGGAACATGTTGTTGCCAGCCTATGTTTAAACAGCCTAATTCCACGGTGGTGTTCTTGGTTCACCTTCTGTAAATATCATCTGTATGCTTTGTCTAATTAAACCCTAGTTTAAAAAAATCCATCTGTGTATTTTACAGGTTCGAGCTGAGTCGTCTGAACGTGGAGATGTCGTCAAAAACGCCAAGCTCCGGTAGTATCGCCCAGGCCAGGCGGACGGTGCAGCAGCTGAGGAGGGAAGCTCGCATTGAGAGGATCAAGGTGGGTCTTTATGGGGAGCTATTCACACTTTTTTGCTCTATAATCTTTTGATGAATGCATATAAAAAAACTGTGACTAAAAAATCTAAAAGATAATTAGGGATACAACTTTATTGATTTAAGCGAAACCGATATTTTAGTCTTCAGTATTGCCGATATTGATATAATATCGCTGTGAGTCATACGCTCTTTAATTACCATTGTAGTTTGGAAAGTTGAACACTTTAGCAGGAGATATTGACCAGAGAATGTTAGTAATGAGAAAAGCTGATCTATTCGTTATTATTCAATCAAATATTACATTTTCTGTAAAGAAAGAAGTTTCTACAATTCAATTAAATAAATGACAGATTTATAATGGTGGTGAAGCTCAAATGCTGGAATGGACTGCTTCTGTTGGAGTGATGATATCGGAGATTTTAAATGCTGGCCAATATAATTGGATATTTCTATATTGGCCGATATCGGAAATATACCCGATATCAATATCAGATCGGGACACTCTTAAAGATAAGCTAAAATTGTTCTTTAAAGTCCTGAAAGGAAATTTGGGTTGTCATGGCAGAAAGTGGATTGTACAAACAGGAGAAGCAGAAATTTTAAAAATAATAAAAACATTTTTAAAAAGAATCAGATTTCAGTTGAAGAAATAAAAAAAATAAAAATTATACATTCTTTTTTTTTTTCTGTTTCTCTTTTTTCTACATACCAATCTAAAGCATTTGACATGCGTTTGCATTCCACTTGTCCATTTCCTTCTACTCAACCACTGACTTGCCTTAACGGCAAGAGCTAAACTCCGACAGAAACAAGCCTGGTTGTATTCACGGCCGTAGTGAAACTCAAAGTGCGACTTCAGACATCTGGTCAGAAATTTTTTTTGCACTATTATTCGACTTCAAGGCAAAAACAACAGGCGAGGACATTGTCCGAGTCGTTCGTCCGTAACAAGCACGACTGGCTTTTCGCGTTAACGTATGATTTAAATATTGATCATACCTTGAAATTGTGAAAACAACAAAAATAATTATTACATTCATGAAGCATTTACCTTCATGTAAAAAACATGGAGCGACTACTGTTGGATTCAGACTGATTATGACATCTATGGGATATTTTTAACCTCTGTAAAAACTGCCTGTGGTTTGATTTGTGTGTTTATGCAGGTGTCCAAGGCTTCGTCAGACCTGATGCGCTTCTGCGGAGAACATGCCAAGAACGACCCTCTGCTTATGGGAATCCCGACCTCAGAGAACCCCTTCAAAGAAAAGAAGCCTTGCACCGTTTTGTAGCTGAACGCCCACAATCCTGTTTTAGTTTTTTTGTCAGACTAACACACCTGATAGTAGCCGTGAACGCTTGCCTGAAGGTCTCTTTGGCGTTCTACTGTTCCTCCACGTTTAGCTGCTAAAGAAAAATGTAACCAAAGAACATATATGGGCTTCTATCAAATATTTAGGCCAGACATGATTAGCATATAATTGCCCAGTAGTGACTTCATTCTGCACTGGCAACAACCCCTAGTGAATAATTACCCTATCACGCCTAAAGTAGGTCCCTTACTCATTGGGTCAATCACATATCAAAGCAGTTACCTCTTACTTTCATCATGCTTGCTTGAGGAAAGAGTGAGATTGTGCTCTGCTGATACGGACGATACAAAATAATGACATCCTGTCAGTGGATTCACAGACTGCTCCCCATCACAACATGACAAATGGAGACATTGAAGCTCTGCTGCCAGTGATGACCAAATGTTGCCTTAGACAGAAATGGATTAGACTGCTACAAACATAGAGAATGGTTATTCATTTACCTGAATTCCTAGATTTCCTACAAGCAGCCAACACTTCCCAACTCAACATGTTCTGCGACCGAAAGAGGTTGAGGGCTCAAAAGGAAATGTAACACCTTCCTGTTATCTGCTGGAAGTCTTACTCTCTTGCAACCCCAAACAACCTCAGACATGTATTAAGATTACATCCAGTTAGACTTTAGTTTAAACATTCTACTAGCTATGTGTACATATAACTGTTGAGATTATTCTAATTAGGTCTGTTTCTATCTACAGGGTTAGACTGAATTAATCAGGAAATGCAAAACGCATATGATGGCGTTATGCATGCCTGTAAGGAACAGGAAGTACTAGATAGAATGAGTTTGCTATATTAGATCTTAGTCTTATACCTCAAGCGAGCATAAAAACGTTATTTTTTTCTTTCTCAACTGAGTACGTTATTTCAACCTTTTCTATTTTCATCAATCTTTCTCAAGCGTATTCCTATTTCTAGGTGTATTCCTGCTGTTATTTAGTCTTTTTATACATTTAAAATCATTTTGATCTCTTCACTGATGGGTTATTGGACTATTATTAAAGCATGGTGAAGGCTGGATGTAAGACGACTGGCTATACTTGAGATATTCTGTGCTCTCAGCCTCCTTAACTTCATCTATTGAGTAATTACATGACTCAAAGATTAATTAGCGTGCTTCTAGATAACCGCTGTTACGGTTTTACCTGTCGGAGTCTTATTCCTGAAGCCAGGCGCTTTCAACTCTTTAAGTGAGGTACGGAAGTACACAGTGCTTGTCACTGTGTTACGGTTGTATTTGCATTAATAATGTTGATGTGACCCCTACAAAAATGTCTCCTGTTTTTGCTTATTTGTCAGCATTCAAACAAGCAAGAATAATTTGAGTGAATAGAGAAGTTAATTTTCAAATTATGGTTTTCTTTAGTAATCCAAACCAACTAGGTCCTATTTGAAATTTTATCAAAACACCTTTTGGTACTGTTGTGATAATGATAAAAGTAATTATAAGAAACACAACTACTGCTCTTGAACAAAAGGAATTAAAAAAATGTCTGATTCTTCTTGTTTAGTTACAAAAAGAAGTGTGATTACCATTAGTGAACAACCCGCTGTAAGTGCACTTAATCATATATATATAATTAATATTATATATATATATATATATATATATATATATATATATATATATATATATTATTTTTTTTCCTTAGATTTAACAACAGTTTCAATTTTTTTTGTTTTTGTTTATAATAAGTTTTGTTATTTAACAAAATATAGAAACAATAGAGTAATCCGCTGTTATTATAACTTGACGGCAGCTGTTGTTGCCAAGCATCCGTTTATAGGTTTAGGAAGAAGAGTGAACTAAACTTTACAGTCGGTTGGTTGTGTTGCTTTGAAAAAACATTTTATATTTACTCAGATTGTCATCTGTTAAATTTAGTTGTATGATCTCACCTGTTTCAGTTAGACAAAGAGGCAAAACTAACAAAACTTCGGGGTAATAATTACTTCTAGCATTCTCTATAAGTATTGTAGTAGAGCACATATATCCATGTATTGGGGTATATGCTTTCCTGGTACTCCATTATGTTCTTATCAGGACTATCCTGAGGGCAAAAAAAGGTTGTGATGTCATTAATTTATTATTTCAGCAACTTAGTTAATTTTTCATAGTGTATGCATCTGATTTACTGGTGAATATGAGTCGGGCTTGTATAGTAAAAACCAATGGTGAGCAAAATTCTCCTTTGGTTTTAGAGACAAATGTGTTGTTTTGAAATGGTGGCAGCTATCCTGCCTGGTTTTCAATAAAATCACAGTGGAAGTCTCATTTGTGGAACTAAATTGTTGGAAATCCACACAGCTGTAAATTCAAAAATGTTTGACCCAAAAACGTTTTGAAAACTTTGTGTATTACCAGTCTTTATGTAACTCTTTGAATTACTGAAATATTCTGCTGTATATGAACAAATTAATTCAAACACCGACAGAAAGTTATTGTGAGTGCGTCTGTAGGCACAATCCGTCATTAAAGTTATTTTTTCAGTCTATTTTTTAGTTTTTTGTAACAAAGATACTACAGGATTTTATCTCATTCAAGCAAGTTCACTCTTACCATTCTTCTTACTCTGCTGTTAATAAAGAGTAAGATCTGAGTGGTATATAGTACAACTCCTTTAGATACATTTTTCTTTTAATTCCAGGCAATAATAACAAATAAACCAGTCACCCATCAGATCATGACAGCAGGATTTAAATCAGAAGTTGATATCCAACATCCTGAAGCAGACTTCAGAGTTTAAAGAAACCACAACATCACTGCTCAGACATGTTTTTTATGCAATAAAGGGAAGAAGAAAGCTAGAAAAGTTATCGTTGCTGTTTGCTACAAACCATATTGGGGATTCTCCAACTTTCAGTGTTATGAAAGGGTTCTCTTAATCGTTTTCTGTATTTATTAGCCTGTCGGCCAACAAGACCCGTTGCTTGTCAGTTTTTGACTGATCAGAGAAGAACCTGCTTTTCTCTCCCACACTTCATTATCCTTTTGTTTGTTCCAACCAAGGCTCCTTTCTCTGCGTGTTTAATGAAATACACCGTAAAAGTTTTATTTCATTTTGGTTACCGACACTGCTCTGGACTTCAAATATCCGATGTCTTCAAGGCTTCTTATAAACCACTACTCTGATGGACCTTAACATGGACCGGATCCCAGTGGGAACTTAACTAGTTGTTAAAGATGGGTTGAGATGACACGACAGGCTTCAGAGTAAAACTGTTAGATGCTGCACAAATGTTAAACACATAGTTGGAGCTGGAATGGAATGGCTTAAATCAAACCTCTAAAATCCAACATTCATGCGTTAGAATGGTCCAGTTCAAGCCTGCAAAGAACTCCCATTGGAATGTAAAGCCTGGAACTTTGCTCTCCAGAGACTCTCTGCCTCGATCTATAGTAATGTTGATGTATTTTGCTAGTAGGGGAACATTTTCTGCTACTACAGTAGGTGAGGCTGTTTTTTTAGTCACACATCGGTCCGTGTTTCAAGTGTTTCATCAGGTCATGAATTACTGAACTATTTCTATCAGCCTTCCCAGGGATCCGTTACTAAAATCATTGGGAGCTTAGTTTCTACTGTGATCATAGTGCTTACGCCTAAGCAGGAGGTCACTGTGTTCAAATAGGTGGTTGAGCCAACAGGGTCAGGCACACAAACATGTTTTCTCTAGTTTCCTATTCCAAGTGTTTATGTGCCCCGAGCCATGTGCTGCTTGTTCTGCGTGTAGCTGATTATGCAATTCATCCCTTGCCTGGGTGCCAAGCCACCCCACTCCACCCTCCACCCCCTCCCGGCTCCTCAGGTGTGATTTTACACTCGCAACCAGGTCAGGCAATGTTTTGTGGCCCACATCGATGTAACCACTTCTTGAAACCCCCAGCGGGTGAGCTTAGATTTGTATCTGCTGTTTCCAGTGTTGTATATTAATGCTGCGGTAATCTCCTAACCCAGTATCTCCAGCATCTTACCTATTTTACGATGCCCAATCCTAAGAGCAACAGGAGGACACAGTTTTTTTTGTTTCGTTTTTCCTCCTTAGCTTCCAAATTCATCTCGGTCAACAGATTCTAGTATGTTAGCAATGATTGTTGTATTTCTATAGATGCGTCTCATTCTCAACCTTCATGCTGAAAAGATTAGCATGATCATTATCTTCATCTTAATTAGAGCCTAATCCTGTCACAAGTGGGAGTTGACTCTCTTTCTGACAGAAAGAGAGTCACAATATGCTTGAGCCTCCCTTGTTTGACCGACACTCTCCGTCAGAGCCAGCTTATCACCAGGTAATTGTTAATAGCTCAACCCCAGTTTTCTCTACATAGACGGTCCGTGACGAGCGCAGACGTCCAACAACACTCGGGTTTAGATCAGTGGGCCCCTTCCTCCCAATCGCCTCCCTCATGGTCTTTGTTGTTGATCATGTGAGATTTGAAGTCTCCCAGCAGAACGACGGAGTTCCAAGTAGGAGTGCTGTCTTCATCACCTCATTCTACGAACTCCGAACAGGGTGGGTAATCTGAACTACTGTCTGGTATGCAGTATACCCAAACATCCAGAGAAGGGCTACCCTCTGCATGAGTGGCATAATCCCTAACGTACAGGCACCAAGATGGAATGTGACGTGCATGCCTAGTCCGGCTCAGTGGCACTCAGCAGATACAGCTCCGGAATGAAAGTCTCCAACCCCTCTCAAGGAAACTTTATCCAGCACCTGAGCCATGCATCGACCTGAGTCTGACTATGTCTGTCCGGAAACTCTCAACCTCACTGAGCAGCTCAGGCTCCTCCCCCACCAGGGGGTTGACAGTCCACATCCCAGAAGCAATCTTGTGTAGTTGTAAATCAGAGTTCCTTGGATGGAGGACCCATATGGAAGAGACCAACCAGACTCCATGCGTGTACACCGGGCCTCTGGCTGATCAGTAAACCCTGCACACCTTATAAAATATGCAAGTAGTCCCTGCTAATGTTGGATCTGCACCAGATCTCAATCTACCATCCTAACCCAGATTCCTGTTTGCATTTTGACCCAGTTCCTCCCCCAATCTGCTTTCCTCTAGTTTTGACAGCAGCACCATGGAGGCTGGCTATCTTCCGCCATCCGACATCCCTGCAGCAGTAGATCACCAAGTACCCGCTGTCCCCAGTGCCTCAGTGGTCAGAGGGGAATGCCTCTATTCACCGGGCTATTTTTAGCCACAAAGCTAAACTACTGTACGGCTCTAGCAATAAGAGACCTGAATAGGCCTCACTCATGCAGCCATTGTCTCGTGACCCTGTGTTCGGAAAGCTTTGTCCCTCCCTTCTGAGCACAAGCGCTAATAAGTTCTGGTTCTCTCTTTTTGCAGCCTGAGAGAGGTCTTCAGCCGCCTTTTTTTCCCCTTCCCTCTTT
Source organism: Orestias chungarensis (assembly GCA_032876305.1). Lineage (NCBI taxonomy): Eukaryota > Metazoa > Chordata > Actinopteri > Cyprinodontiformes > Cyprinodontidae > Orestias > Orestias chungarensis. The sequence goes on along the minus strand of JAVLVB010000098.1, from coordinate 1,356,109 downwards.
GCTATTTTTATCCAGTCAGCAGTAAATTTAGCTTGGACTGCATTAAAGCAGACGGCCGCAAAGAACACGCTGCTACAACGAGCGTGATCCCACACAGATTTAACTGCATTAGGTCTTTTCCTCTGCCTAAGCTAGACTGCCTGTGCAAAAGTAATCCAACCCTTGGCACTTTTTTGTGGCTACAGAATCAAATGTATTTAATTTACATTTTATATGATAGAAGATTAAATAACGGTGTGGAGGTAAACGGTTTTCCAACATTTTAATAAATAAAAACTGAGATTGTTGCATGCATTTGTATCTAAACAATCAAGTCACCTAAACATTAAAAATCTGGCTATTTGTGCGTATTTCAATCTGATCATAAAGCTAGATGTTCTCTGAAAGCTTTAGTGGTGTGTTATGAGAGCACTAGTGAAAGAAGCAGCAGGGACACCAGGTAACACGGCCGACAGGTACGACTGTCTGTCAACAGGACAACTTTTAGATGTGCACTGTAGAAATCTCCTCCTATGAAAGTAAGTCACTGTTCTGAAAAATCCTCAAGTCCCATTTACAGATTTGTATGTAGGCAACAAAGAAAAAATGGGGAAGGTTGTTTTTCTGGTCAGACGAGACCAAAATGAAACTTGTTTAGGAAACAAAACGGTGATGAGAATATTTAAAAGTGCCACGGAAGAATGACCCAGAGAGAAAATGGAATGGCTTAGAACGAGGCATTTGGAGTTAGAATGGCCTAGTTAAAGTCCAAAAAGTATCACGTGACTTGAAAATTGCTGTTCACAGATTATCTGATTTGGCTTGTAGCACTTTGTGATAAGAGACTCAGTATTTTGCTTCTATGTTGCAGTTTGGACCGATTTGAGTCGGATTCACTTCATTAGTACGGTGAGTCCTAAGCAATATCTGATTACGATGTTTAAAGTTTTGCAGGCCTGCCTGCAGCGGGAGGAGTTAGCTCCATGCCAAGGGAGCAGTGTGACCTCTCTGGGACGACGTGCTCCACTCTGTCATAAAAACACGCCCCGGTGCTTCCTATAAAGAGCGTCTGTAGTTACTGGAAATCAAAGCAGAACCACCAACCCTGTGAACTGTTGCACGTTTATTTCTTTCGCTTTTACGTGGAAAATTCCAGTGAACTGTGCACAATAAATAGAGTAGTTAAATTAACGAAACACATAAAAACATGGACAAATCCGAACACGTGCTTAAGATATTAGCAGTAACAATAAACAGGAGAAAACTTCCCCTTTTGTTTTTTTTAAGTTAGCAAAGTGACAGTTCTTAAATAGCTTTAAATAAATGTGACGCTAAAGAAACATTTCCGCTTTCACAGGAAGATCCACAAGCAGACGAGTCCCGCCGCCCCCCCACAGGCGGGTCCAGTTCACGGAGCCTCGTCCGTTTCCTCCCTGCCTGCAGACCGGGCACATGTGCTCGCCACGCCGTGCGCGCTCTGCTCACATGTTGCCGCCTTCTTGTAAAGCCGACTCTTTCTCGGCAGAGGGAGGCGCAGTCGCTTGTTGGAAATCCAGGAACAAGGACTGCTGAGTCACACTTCCTTGAGCACGAGAGTTCACCCTGACACGGGGAATCTGCTGAAACTTTGTTTCTCTTTAATAACCCCCCCACCCCCCCACCTCAACCTTATGAGTTTCCAGCTTCTCTCTGGGTGGTGTGTGTGTTTGAGCGGGGGGCAACGAAGGAGGGGGAGAGCTTTCCAAATAACACAGGCCTTGTTTGTTTTTGGTTCTTTTTCCAAACGATTACGCCGGTATTCACGAACGGCCTCATCGGTCCGGCAGGTTGATGACCGGCACCCACTGATCCAGGCAGCGGCAGTCTCTGCAGAACCGGCTGACTTTGCTCAGCGCGGGGTCCTTCCACAGGGCCGACTGTGGATTCTGCAAGAGGAGCAAAAGCAGTCGGTGAAGCTCAGAAGGTCTGCAGTACTTTTGTGTTTCCTCGTGCAAGAATCTTGGTGCACTTTTGAAACATGACACGACTGACTTGCACGCTACTTTTCAGTCAAGATACTGTTGCTAGTTTGACGTCAATTCTTGACTATGGCTGCGAGTATGAGCTCCATTTTAACAACAACCCAACAATGGAACTAGGGCCTCTTAAGATTTAGAATTCAAACAAACCATATATGACATTTATTAAGATATTTGCCCTAATAATCAAACAAAAATGCAGGGTTATCCATACGTCAGAGGTGGTGGGAGTAATGGGACTTACCGTAACCAGAACACAGTGGACGTCCATGGGTTCCCCAGCAGGCTTCACCCCGCCCAGGATCTCCGCCAGGCGCCTCATGTTGCCCACCCGCAGGATGTTGATGTCATTCTCACAGCAGAAAGCCTGGATCAAGGTGAAGTGGATCTGCAGAGCCACGTCCTCCTCGTCGTCCGTGGCCAGCAGGCAGAGCACCACGTTGTCCGGATCCCTGGAACAGGAAACGACGGACATGAGAAATAAAGCGAGCGTCTCTGGAGCGTCTCTGGAGCATCCTCGTCCATGTGGAGAACTCACGCATTCAGAGACTTTGCAGCCTCGTAGACTCCGACAGTGATGCAACCCTGAGGCAACGCGGAGCTCAGGACCTCCTCCAAAGCCTGGGCCACCGATTCCATCCTGGAGGAGCAAAAGCAAACAGGGAAACTGGGCATCAATGCACTGACTAGTTCAGACGTTAACTTGAGAATAAATGCAAACATGCAATAAGAGAAACGGACCTTTCCACAGAGTTTTCTCCTCCGGTTTCTTCAAAAGTCATATTGCACATCCAGGCGGTCGGGTGTCCCACACAGGCCAGGGCGGAGCAGGAGCTGCGGCTGCGGGGGAGAGTCGCTGTGTGCCGGCTCAGCTGTCCGTCCTCCAGAGTAACTCAGCCGGCTCAATAACATCGCGCTCTCCCATTGGCTGCAGGTCGGCAACATGCAAATAACCCGCCGGGCTTCCTCCAGTTCAACCCAAACACGCGCAGCGCCCCCATGTGGCCACAAGGAGAAAGTCGCACCTTCACAAACAGGTCAGGTGTAAACTAGCTTTCTTCCTGTGTGATGGATGTATTAGTCTTCCTCATTTTGTTTTTAACCCATTTGTGCTCTTTTCTAACACGTGGACTGCTAAAGTTAAAATAAAATTGTTTTATAACAGGTTTACTAAGATTCTATTTAGATGGTGGAATACAGACAGATGCGTAAATACTAATTAATTAGTAATAATATTAATTATTAGTTAGTGTTGTTGTTGCTTTAATAATTTTTCATTTAGGTTTAACTGTAATTTCGTTTCATTTTAGGTTGCCTTTAACAACAAGGGGGAAATTAGCTCATCTTACTAAAGTCATGGAGCATTTGCATGTATGAGACTGATTTGTGAGCTCTGTTAATTGACAAATGAATGTATTTCAATTTTCAAGTAGAATAGAAAAGAATGCCCTTTTATTGTCATTATACACATTGTACAATGAGATTGGAGGACCACTCATTTCAGTGCTGTGCAAACAAAAAAATCTTTAAAACATATATACAGAAATAAACTATGCAGAAAATAATGTGTAAGAAAATGAAGTATATACAGAAAATAAGGTTATCTAGATAATTAGACAGTGATGGTGATATCACACTTGTAAATAAATATAATCTAAATCTAAAACATTGCACAGATATTGGTGCAGTGACATTGTATTGCACAGTTTAAATCCAGTTGAGTTCAGGGATGTGACTGCTTTGCTTTGCTGATGCAGGGGAGATGTAGATGTCCGTCAGGATGGTTCTTTGACTACCCTCTGAAGCCTCTCCCTGTCTGCCTCAGTGCAGCTGCCGTACCATACTGTGATGCCGTATGTCAGCAGGCTGTCGATAAGAGTACATGGTCAACTTCTAATCAGCTCTTAGTTTGAGGTGATTGAATGCTGGAGAACTGGAGGCATTTAGACAAGGCCAGGGGTTGTCACACTTTGACATTCAGTTTCTATCCAGGAAAAGATCCCTGGAAGTTCACCATAAACAGCAACCAGCATGTATTCCTGGTTTACCTCAGTTCCTACTGGAAGTCCAATAAAGTTTCAACTACTCATCTCTGACTTCAGGCAGCCTGAGCTCCAGGAAAGCCACAAAATCCTCTTAAATGATGCTCTTGCTCCCTCTAGCGGAGGAATGTTTCCAGCTTTCTCCTGAACCTTTCACTGCAGCTGACCTGAGATCAGCCTCTCTGCTCCCTTCACAGCCTTCCTACCGACAACGTGGCAGCAGTCACAGATCATAAAGTTAGTATTTCACCCCCCTATGCACTAAACAACTAACCCGGGGACCCTGTTTTCCTGCCTATCATGGAGAATGTGAGTGATTTTTCTTTCTTTCCTACAACCAGCCAGATGTTGACTCTCAGCCAGAGCAGCAGTCCAGGGTGTGTTCAACAGTTTACCTTAATAACACACTGGAAACACATTGAATAAATAGATTTTAGTTAAATATTTGGAATATAAGCTATAATCTTTGAAATAAGCGTTTTTATAAAATTGATCTTTCTTTAGGTTCATTCACACTATTTTTGGCATTCTTTGTTTTTTGTTCCACAGAATGTGAACTTTCTCCTCTTCTTATCAGACTGACTTGTTATCAGCTCATGTGAGTTGCCCATGAATGATGTGGCAGCTGAGGATGTACTTTGCCTTCATCTGACACATCTGGTCCGTGAGCACCACAGATGACATGAGTTCTGTACGAATGGTGTTTGAAAAATAAAAGCAACACTGTGAAGCTCTCTTACTTGAGCTGTTAAACTGTAACCTTGGAGATGGAGCAGAGAGGCCACCAGCAGTGTGATTCCCGTCGACGCTCCCACAGGAATAAAGACAGAGAGCATCACTCCAGGTTCGCTCAGCACGATGGAGATCTGAACTATCCTCCTCCGGACCAACACTGGGGTCGTCCTGATGCCCGTTACCTGACCCCGTTCACTAGCCCACCTGCCAGACCTCAGCCTCATCCATACAACTCTGAGGAATACACATCTGGCTATGGATGGCAGGAGCATGGCAGACCTCAGTCCAGGTCAGATTTGTTTGTTACTGAATACAAATGATAAAATGCATTACTGAACATTACAGCTGATGCGATTAACAGTTCTAAGCTCAGCTTTGTGCTGGGGTTCTGCACAAATGCAGGTTAAAGTAAGATTCTTGTTTTTTTGCTTGTTTTTTTGCAGGCATGGTTATGACTACCCTACCCAAAAGCACTGGGATTACACAAACAGCTATGGCTATTATGGCTACTACAGAGGACAGCCGGCACAACACGGTACTGTGATGCAAGGCATCAATATGTATTATATTAATATCACCCATGGAAAACATGAATTTAGTTGACATTATACTTGTGTAAATCCGCTAAGCATTTGGTGTATTATTTTTGCTGTTTCTGTAAATCCTTCATCTGCCGTTTCACTATTAAACCATCTATATTTATTGTATCTATTGACTACATACACACTGCTTCCCTTTGTCACACCACAGGAACACGCGTGCTTTTCATTGTGGTTCTTGTCTTGTTTGTTTTGTTTTTATACTGTATAAGATTGGCTTATTTTGTTTTCCAAAAGGTTGGTGAACATATTATTTAAAGTAACACAGCAAATCCTCATAATTGATCCAAGTTTACTAAACTGGCCAAGGTATTATTTTATTTTCTAAAAGATAACATTTATACATTTACAGTTATTGTGAATAACTGTTGTTTTATGCCTTTATTGTGCTTTATGCTCTGTGTAAGTGAACTTTTCCTGATCAGTTGTTAGTTGTTTTGTCAGGGTTACACTCCCAGTCAAAAAGCGTTTAACCGTTTCCTTCTTATGCTCGGCCTGCTTCATATTATCCTGTCTGTTGGTAAAAACTGTTATCATAGTTGGTTTTCTTGTGGTTTCTGCGAGGCTAAACCGGCTACAGGTCCTTTCTGTCTTTTGCCGACACTCCCCATGCAGAGGACCAAGTATTTATTTGCAGCCCAGTCACAACTGTGTCATGTATAAGAATGTATTGGTCTAAGTCAGCTACATGTTTCTAAAGTAAGGTGATCTCTTTTTCTTTATCTATGTTCTGTAATCATAGAGCTTCTGCTTCCTCTATTGGATATCCTTCAGCTATAGCCTTGTAGTTGAGACTTCCTCACCCAGAAAGTCAAGGGAGTTATTGATGTCCTCTATCTCTTCCACTAAGGGAACTCTTTTCAGGCTCATATTCATGTTTTTGTTGTTGTAGCTACTATTCTCTTCATAGTGTTTCTGAAAGGACTTGGTGCATTAGCTGCTGCTTTTACACTGCTTCACTTACTTGGACTAGACTTTACTTGGTTCACCGCTGTTCCATGTGGAGAATCAATGTGCCAGCATGTTTGCCGCACTCTTAGAGTCTTAGAAATGCTCATTTCAAACAGTCAAAGAAGTTGCATCTTAACTCTTAGCTCTGGGAAAAAACATTATACACAGTGGACCAGCAACAGCTAATAAGAGGTAAGTTTAGGGACTAATTGTTTGAAGATGCCTTATCAGGACACCAATTTGGATCAATGGTATTGGATTGGCTAAATATTTTTATGAGATATCTGGTCAAATGGAAAATGATATAGTATGATGTTTTAATTGTCTAGATGGTGTCCAGTGGGGTCCTCCAGAATCGTGGCAAACCTGTCAGTACCCTGAAACGACATATGTGCAGGGATATGGAACAAGCCTGAAGTCTGAGGAGCACAGGTGAGCTCACCACTATGTTTCTTTAACTACATTTGTAGGTTTTGGTCAACTAACTTGATTAAACATTAAATCTTTAAGCTGTTTGTTCTGTTGGTCACTACCTAGAGCTCATGACCACAGATGAGGGTAGAAATGTAGGAGCCTCACCTTTAGCATCAACTCTCTGTTTACCACAACAGACTGGTACAGTGCCAACATCACTGCAGATGCGGCACAATCCACCACAAGTTTCCCTAATTCATGTACCCTTTTTATGCTCAAGACCACGGTCTTGAAATTGGAGGTGCAGATCCTCATCATGGCTTCTTCACACTCTGCTTTGAACTGCTCTATTGAAAGCTTGAGATCACAGTCTGGTGAAGCTAGCAGCACCACCAAAACAGACCCCTTAACACCTTTGCTGTACCTAGAAACTCTTTCCACTAATGAGCAGAATTTGGGACAAAAGGCAACCTTGGCGGAGTCCAAATACCACTGAAGACGATCCTAACTTATTGCCAGATGTTCATTCCAAGCTCGGGCACTGATCATACCAGAACAGCCCATATTAACGTTCCTGGTATCCCAAAATCCCAGAGTTCCCTCTATAGGGCTCTCTGTGGAACATGGTGGAACGCCTTCTTCAAGTCCATGAAACACATTTGGACTCGTTAGGCAAACCCCTGTGCCCTTTCCAGGATCCTCCTGAGAGTGTTGAACAAAACTTTCAACCTTAGCCTATCGGTGTTTGAATTTCCCAGAAACTAGAATCTGCCGCCATGACTTTCTATCTCATACCTTAAATCAGCCTGGTTGCTGATGATGGCTTATTGATGGTGAATGTTTGAAAGATCTTATTTGTGTAACTGACTGTTGTATGTCCCCTCTGATACCTCTTTAGGGTTCTTGTTGTCTACATTAGAAAAGATTTGCTAGCCTGTTGTTAGTAAGAATGAACGAATGTAAGATCTTTCAGGTATGAGCAGAAGAGGGACGTCTCCCAGGGTTACCTCAGTGATCACGAACCTAATCCATCCAGAAGCAACAAGGACATTTCCTCATATAACCCCTGGACTTTGGAGGCGTCAAAGACCTCGGGACTGTCATCCAGCAGCTATGAGTTGAGTCAGTACATGAACGGCTCTGATCTCTGCGATCCAGACTTGCAGCCTGCTTTCACTTCAAATGGAGGTGAGTGGAGCATAGTTGTTCAACCTAAGTCAGTCTAGTACTCCAAGTTTATACTGCTTTACACCTGTTTAGAGCATACGGCATTGCATCAGATGTCGGCTCCTCTTAAGTACTCAATTCCTCACGCGGTGGTGAGCTTTGGGCCTTCTGGTCAGCTCATACGGGTCAACCCGGCCATGGCAACGCAGGGGAAATTCAGTCAGCTAGAAATCCACAGTTTGGAAGTAAGTCTATAATGAATTTGAGTTTAAAAGTAAGATTTAGCCTCCAATTTTTAATGGGAGATTCTGAGGAAATATTTTCACTCCATCCACACAGGTCATACTGAGTGACACGTGTGAACAGCAGGAGATGAGAAACTTTCCTGGGCCGTTAACTCGGTACTGCTGTGTTTTATGCATGTGTATTAATAAGTAACATATAAAATCTGAATCATTATGAACCTTTGTATCTTTCTAGGGAAGATTTGCATAAAGTAGATGCAATAGACTTTGCCCATCAGAAGGCAGGAGCCTGCATGAGAGATAGCCAGCTGTCTGACAGGAGGTCTGCTGCCCTCTTGTGGAACTTATTAATACTGCTATGCAGACAGAATGGAGTAAGTATCTTAAGCAGCTTTGCAATTCAAAAACACAAACAGAACTGTTCTCAATAAATAGTGGAAGCTGTGATTTAAATGTCCCACCCAACATCAGGTATTAATATATATTCTAACTCTTCCAGCAAATAGTTGGGTCAGATATTGCTGAGCTCCTGATGCAGGATTCCCATTCAGATGGAAGCTGGAATCCAGATGTTCCCACACTCATTCACTTCGACGAGCACCCAGCTGCAGGAGCAGCGCCTGCTAGAGGAGACGATCTGCTCACAGGAGATCCCAGCAGCTCTAGTTGTGAGAGCCCAGAGAAGGCCCTGCAGACCTACACTAAGCTGCTGCTGGCTGGAAGAAAGAAGGTTCAATCATTTTTTTATGTCTGTGGCATGATGACCGGATTCACCTGCAGTTTTTATTCTTTTTTGTACATGAAATCAGGGGCGCAGATAGGGGGGTGAGGGGGTGGGGGCTGCTGGTGGCAGCTTCGCCCCCCCCACCTTCCACACAAACACCAAACACACAATATGTTTTCAGAGGAATACACTGACACCCTCAGGGCAGCGCTATTACTCAGCCATGATATAAACCATCAATCCTTCATCCTTGCAACTGTTACCTTAAGCCTCATGCTCAGCTCTCATGTGCTATTCACCACTAACATAACAGGATGATATGGGTTTAATGTGTGTGCGTGCGTGTTTTCTCTATCATTTGTATTTGTCTATAACATCTCTTCAAGATCTGTGACTTGTACTGTCAAACTTAATCGCCCATCATTGGAAAAAACTAAACTTTTTGATTCTGATGCTGCTTCCAATCACTCACCAAGCGTGCCATACGTCGTATGCAAAAACTGTTTTATTTAAACATGAACTGACTTCAAGCACACTGATTCTTAAAGAAAACCAAAAGAGCAGGGTGTATAAAAAAACACGAAAGGTAATTAAAACTCCCTTCTTACTGTGCTTTACAAACACAAACAACATGACCTACATACACAAATCAAATTGTAAATAAGTACTCTTCATGAGTTTTTAATAAAATGGCCTCATTTGGACAGTTCGTTTCTCTCAGAATTCAAACTGTAACATCCTAAAAGATTAGGCTTGGCATAATCACAGATTCAAGTACACATTTCCAAAAGACCCCCAACAACTCCAGAAGGTTGCAATGGCTGATTAATAAATAAAGAATTAAACGTTGAATCCCCCCTTCCTTGTGAATTGGGCACCTCTCTTCCTCTATTATACGATTTTACTTCCACGGTGACGTTACTTTGAACAGACTACCCAAAAAATTGCAAGGTGATAAGATAACTCAGGGCACAGTTTACTTAGAGTTGTTGCTTTGTGAAAAAAGGATGTGAGAGTTTTCTGCCTTTAGGTCTGGCTGGCCTCATCCTGCTGCCGTGTTGGTGGGTTTTGGGTAGCTTGGAGCTGTCCCATTGATGCCTGTAATACTCGTTCTGGGTAACCAAGGCAATGACGATGACGCAGCCTGCCCATGCGTCGACGCATGTATCAAGCTCATGTGACCGACACAGCAACTGTTTCGAAATGAACCTGAGGCACCAAACTGTGTTTATAAGGAAGCGAATCTGTCAACAGGATGCATTCTGGATCTTTTTCAGAACAGCGTCAACTATTGAGCTTCAAGGCAAACGAAAGATTTCCTCAGTGTGGGACCATTTTGATCTTACATCGAAAAATAAGGAAATTGTTTTCGTTTCGTTCTTTCATCCGGTTCTTTTCAGCTTCTACTTGAAATATCTGAATCTAACTTCAGCTCAAATTGACTCGAAAAAGCGTAACAGACTAAATTTCAAAACGCCAGAAAAACGTAGTTTTTTTATATAAAAATTTGTGAAGAAAACCTCAGTCCACAATCATCCTCATTTCAAACACATTCACTTAAATTTTCACTTTATGGTTCATGTTCACATTATTTATTGACTGTATCTAATAATATCACATATTTTCAATTTAACTTAAGATATGAAATAATACAATATATAATGTACAATAACATAAATGACTTAAATGTTACTGTTTACACTGGTTCATCAAATCAGTCTATCTATGTTCCCTGTAGGGATTTTTAACGTCCAGCAGGTGTCAGTATTTAGTGACACAGTATCAATACAGTTTTGCTGTGTCGAAACGCTTCATGACGCCTCATCTACCATCACTAGTTGTTGCAAATCATGAACTAACATGCAATAAATAAAAATTGTTAATTCATTTTTTGATTTTCCTGTGAAGTTTGCCTTAACAAAAGAAAGGAAGCAGACTTTTTTTTTTTTTTTTTATAAAAGTGAGGGGGACGGATCGGAGGGCATTCAAATCTGGGTGTGACAAAACCCCCCTGACACACCCAGCATGAAAGAGTTGTTTGACAACTGAGTAATGTAGCGATATCTTGCATTCATTTTTAAATAACGTTGTGAAAAACATAAATAAAGCAGAAAATTATTTATTTATTAGTCCTTATTCAAACTTTATTTTGTTTTTGCAAATATTCAGTCATTGTAAATTCGCAACAAGTGACCGTCCCTTCTAGCTGAAGTCAGAAAGCATTTGCAAACAGGCAACACACAATTACAGGTGGAATTCATTCCATCCTTTTTTAATGTATTAATTAATTCCCCATATGTTGCACCCATTGATACTCAGTTGATCGGTCATCATTCGTCAGTGCTCCTAAAGCCATGTGGTAATATTACAGAATGATGTTTGTTTTTAATTCAGTGACATCTGAGGGACTGAACATCACTTTTGGACCTACGTCCAAATATTTCTCCAGATTCTCTGAATCTCTTTATGATATGATAGACCGTAGATGATGAAAGGCCAAAAATTCTGTGCAATTGTCTGGTGAAGAAAATTGGGGTTATTTATCATATGCAGGTGTTCCCACCTGTTATTATGAATGTCTGAGCCAATTACGATGGCCCCTGCTTCCACTTAACGTAATCACATGTGAAATGTTCCAAAGAGGAGTTTTCTTTCGCTGTTGCGCTAATTTATGTTTTGAGGTTTAATTAATTTTTTTGCTAAAGTTGAAACTTTTACCAGACGTAGCTTCCCCTTATTTAATAGGCAAATGAATGATATATTTAAAGTGCTAATTTATTTGGCTGTTTTGTAGTTTAAATCGCTTAAATCTCTAATTGTTTAAATCTCTTGATATCCTCCGTGCTTCCTGACTAAAGCTATACCGTCGGTCACTTGGCACAATGACCAACAGATTTAGCAATACAGCAACTATAAAACTGAAATTATGAATGAAAAGTTTGTTTCACGTGGTGCATGTGGTTAAATGTTTGCATTGCTCACAACTGCATGGTGTTACTAGGCAATGAATGGATTATTTACCCTTGCATGATGCAGACGCCTCTGTCTTTCAACACAACGATGGTTTGTTCAGGGTCCTGAATACTTTTGTAAAGCACTAATATTATATGTAGTAAAACAATTATTTAAAGGATTAAAGTTGGTCTTCCTGAGAAAGCTGCTGGGAACATAGGAAACAACAAAGCAGTAACAAATAAAATCAATTTAAACTTAATATCCTCATCATATTTGGTGATAGTGCTTGCATATTGGATGAAGTTCCTGTGCTCCAAGCGCTAGCCTAGCCTAAGGTATCAGAATTACATGGCGAAGTGGCCATGAAATGCCAGAAATGAGTCCTCTGTCTGGAGATCCTTGCTTTCGAGCGATTAAAACCTTCAAAACATCATATGATGCAAAGTTACCAGAGAAACCGTTTCTCGGGTGTAAACTCAATGCCCCTGACGTCTACTGATGTTTCATAAGTCAGCAGTTTGTTGAGATGTCGGGTTTTTCAGCGGGGAATGTGATACAGTGTTAGTTAAAATGTTAGCTGACCAAAAAAAATAATGAGGCTAAAACAATTAAATAAATAGTGAATAAAAGTCTAAACGTGGTTAAATGCTAAATGGAGCGTTGCCTGTGGGTTTTTCTCTCTCCCTGTTTGCCGTGTTGTCATCAGGAGGCCCTGGAGTCTGCTATGGCCAGTGGCCTGTGGGGCCACGCACTTTTCCTGGCCAGCAAAATGGGCAGCAGATCATATACCACAGTACTGAACAGGTGAGAAATATCACTTGGGAGCTTTTGAAGTCCGATTGTTCTGCTTATTGTGTCTGTTCTGCTTTAAAGTTGCCTTAAAAACAACAGTAACATTTTTGTTGGGTGCCTGCAGTCCGTAGTCAGGTGTCGTTGAACAAAAGCTTTTAAAAAGGAAAGCTGTTTAAATCTAACACCAACTAGATGTTAGATTTAGTCCAGCCTGCTTGTTCAGACATTTTTAATTCAGCAGCAGGTGTCAGGGTTTCAGAGGAGGATTTTGTGAGGAGATGGTCGTCAGTTTACCAGCATGAACAGAATCTGCGAGTGACATTAAGAGTCTAAGTTGTTGGGGTAGACCGTAAAAATTCACCCGAGCCTGTCTCAGGCTGGTTATGACTTGAACCAACACAAGATCCTTTGTTGGCAGGTTTACGAGCCAGCTAGTAGCAAGTGATCCCCTCCAGACACTGTTCCAGCTTCTGTCTGGGAGAGTCCCAGCTGCATCTACGGTAAAACGCTGCAACAAAACCAGAGCATGTCCCAAACATGAATACTGTTTCAAGACCAACAAGAGTATTAGCGATGATGATGTTCCTCACCCAGTGCTGTGGAAATGAAAAATGGGGAGACTGGAGGCCCCATCTGGCTGTGATGCTGTCTAACAATACAGGAAATCCTGCGGTGCAGCAGAGAGCCATCCTCACCATGGGAGACTCACTCGGTATAGATGGATACACTGACTGACAGACGTGTGAGTTACACACAAACACACACTAATACATGGAACTGCTCCCTCTCTGCAGCCTTCAGAGGTCTGACACATGCTGCCCATGTGTGTTACCTGACAGCCGCCGCTTCCTTCGGAGTGTTCCCACAGAAGGCAGAGAGACTCGTGCTTCTGGGCAGCAGCCACAGGTCAGCTGCTTTCATAGCCTCACTATCATTGAGCCTCAAACGAGTCTCAGATGAATCAAGAATCCGTTTTAATAATATGACGCCTATTTACAACAGATGTCGTCACAAGGCATTTTACAGGAAAATCTATTAAAATCATAGACACGTCCTTACAAATCAGTTTGAAAAAGTTTCCAATCTAAGGATCCAATCTAACCTCCAGCTGAACCAGGCTCAGTACAAGCAGCCATCTGCCACGACCGACTGGAGGTTTGAAAAGACAGAAAACTAAATTAGAACCAAAGATTACTGAAATAAAAGAGTTTATAGCAGCAGTTGTAGAACGTCACTGGAAGGATCTCAGCCCATGTTCTCCTCCAAGAAGCTGTCTCAGCTAACAGAACCAGCCCAGGTGTGGTTACTATGGAGAGAAGAACACTAAGAGAAAACAAAAGGTTAACAAGGTTGAAATAACGGTAACTAAGTAGATTGGACAAAGGAAGAAAGTAGCAGAGAGAGAAGTGGTCAGATTGTCCTCCAGCAGTCTAAGCCTCCAGCAGCATAACTATAGAAAAACTTAAACCCTGTAGAGTGAGACATGAAGAAGGTAGAGCAAAGGAGAACCGTCTGTATAAACTAGACTAGATGACAGACAATTAAATCAGGTTTACACTGTGGGGGGGCCTTGTTGTCCCAGAATAAATAGAAATTGATAAACCAACCCAAAAAAAACAGCTGGGCTCTAAAACTTTTCAAGTTCTGACCACCAAAAAAACACTGTCAAAAAATGTAGAAACACTTATTGGAATCCTGGAAACCCCCTAAAAATCCCAGTAATTATTAACACATATTACGTTATTTAATGCCAGATTTGCTAAGTTCATGATAGATTTGCCCATATGGACCCCAGCCAACTCTGAGCTCAAACACCAAGTGTGGTATGATTGTACATCCTCCTGAACACACTGACCTCACTGTTTAAGATAGTGGTGGCAGCATGATGCTGTGGGGATACATTCCTTTACAATGAAATGGAAAGTTGATGGGTGGCTAGATAAGACACACTCCTGGAGAAAAATCTGTGAGACTGGTGCAGTCAAAGCTCATGGATACATTTCTGTCCAGAATCATTTACTGTCTTCCAGATGCTTGAAGATCCTCTGTCTGATCTTTTTATTAAATCCAGGTTTTGAGGTTGTAAAGACGCACACTTCCAATGTTGCTGCCTTTCAGCTCTTTAGGTTACAGTAAACATTTTCCTGTATTTTCTTTTTTTACCTGCTGACCATTCTTTCTAAATGGGTAAATGTGATGATTTAGAGGGTAGAAACTCCTGAACTTCATTCCCACGCTTCTGTCCAGGCAGTCTTTCAGACACTTCGCCTCAAATTCTGCCATCCAGTGCACCGAGTTATACGACTATTGTCAGACGCTTGGAGGAAAACCATTTTCTATCCCATCCTTCCAGGTTTCTCATAATTATTGTGCCTTTAATAAACACCAGATATAAAATCACCAGACTGGTATCCTGCCATGTTTGGTAATGACGTCGAGTGCTCTCTGGGCAGGTGTACAAGTTCCTGTATGCCAGTCGGCTGTTGGACTGTGGGCTTTCGTCCCAGGCCTTCCATTACTGTGAGCTGGTGGGGCAGACTGTCCTCAGGCAGCAGGAACCTAATTATGTGCTAACAGAGGAGCTCATCAAGGTATGTAGACACACTTGAAGCTATTCCGTTTAACCAGTCTTATGAAAGCTTTGCATCTAATAGGTCTACACATTCTGTGTGTGTTTTGCAACGCAGCTGTCAGACAGATTGAGGTTCCCCGAGAGTCAGTACGGCGACGCAGGGTTTGGTGGGGGAGCGCCGGAACCAGAGTGGCTCAAACACCTTCGGGCACGACACCAACGCTTACAGGTGATTGCCCTCCTCACCTCGTTTGTTTCACGCCATGCTGGCCATGTCTTGGGAGAAATGCATCTCAATCTTATTACTTCACCTGACTGGAAAGAGAATCTCAGAGTAGTCTCGGATATCCTACGTCGATTTGGTACCAATCAACGTCCACTGACAAGTCAAGTCCTGTCAGCGGTGTATCTGAAGTAGAGCAATTTACCTGCTAATGTGTCCTACAGTCATAGTGAACAGATGGCAGCACTTTAAAAAAATAATTCTAGGTTTGTATGCATCCAGGTTTTATTGGCATAGCTAAGCACTTTTATTTTTGCATATTTTGGCTGTTTGAAGCTGGATTTCCGACCAGGTCATTTACTTAGCTAAGCCCCAGAACAGATACTATGTGGCTTAAAACAACAGATTTTTACCTGTTACAGTTGAGTCAGGACACCTTGTTATTCTAAATATGTTTAAGTTTAGGTTATCTAGTTTTTTGTGCGAGTATAAAATTGACTTCTAAGGGGAGGCAGCAGTAATTTGTTGAATCTTAAACAACTGTTAAACGTGAGATGTGATTTGAGTTTGAGTGAAAATACATTGATGTGTTTTTTTTTCTGACCTGCTATTTTTACTCATAATATTTAAAGTGGACATTCGTGGTTCCTTCATGATTTATGAAACCAGCATTGATGCTTCTCTTTTATTACGTCTGCACATACTGAATGCCTTGCCAAGTAATTTTGTCCCGACATTCTCTGCACGCCAGGTCGGGATGATTGATACGCTGATGGGTATTTTGGGCTTCGGATCAGATTTACGTTCTCACCCCTCGCTGTTTTATGATCAGATGCCAGTCACATTTCCATAAATGTCTCCCATGCTGACCTAATATACTAAGATCTATATTAAAGGTTAACTTTCTGTTAGTTTTGTTACATGTGAAACTAGTGTGGTGTTAACATTTGTTGTTCTCAGATGGGGATTTATGACTGTATTGATATGAATCAACTACCTCCAGTCATTTACCTGTCGGCAAATGAGACGAGCCTGCTGCTCCCAGGTTGGTTTTGCTTAGACTCCATAAAAACACGCAACCAGTTTTTGTTGATGTCTGACACTGAATCAGACTGAAGGTTTTCTACTTAAGGGCAGTAAGGTTTACCAAAATTTTGGCAAAATGCACAAATATTGTGAGATAACGTGCCTTTTTAACTGTAACGACTACTCAGCATGATGATGCCACCGCTGTACTTCACTCTTGGGAGGATGTTCTCAGGCTTACATGTTTCCCACCGATGCTAGTTTTGTAACAGAACAGTACATGTTAATAGGAATTATAAGTCTTTGTCAACGGATGTGTTTGCAGATCTTTCTTTTTTTATGTCACTTTCAGTGCAGTGGCTTCTTCTTTTCTGAGCGGCTGTTTAGTCCGTGGACTTTCACCAGGGTTTAGGCTTTTGTTCTTGGTTTAAATTACACATTTCAAACCAAAACTCCCAGACAAGATGTAAAGAAAACGACATGGGAATTGTGATTCTTACCTCTAAACTGCACACAGCAACACGATCCAACCATGTCTTTGTTATTTATTGATGCAAAAAGGATTTTACAGTAAAGAAAAACAGGAAAGTAAAAGCAACAATTGTGACAATAGAGATATTGTTTAGGGTTTTCCTCATTCGTTATATATAATTGTTGGAATTCATCAACATTTGTACACATTCTTCATGGTAATATTAGATAACTGTATCTGTAATAATAATAATACCATGCAGTTTTTTTTATATAATAACAAAATGTAATCTCCACAACAGAAGGTAATTTTTATATATATATATATATATATATATATATATATATATATATATATATATATATATATATATATATATATATATATATATATATATATATATATATATATATATATACATATACATATATATATTTATTTATGTTTTGTTCACTATTTTTAGTAATATTGACATCCCTTAGAAGAAAATATATCCATCCTGTTTAAAAACTGCAACTAATTTCCTGCAGTGGATTATACATTTATTTCAAAAGGTCACATTAGTGGCTCTATAAAAGTTTTATGTCGCTTCACTGAGTTAAATTTGGCTTCGCATCTGTGGAGGTTGTAGACATCAACTCTAGAGTTTTACCAAATGGTGTCAAAGTATTCGTCTCTTTATTCTGTCAGATATCAGATTCTCTTCGTAACTCAAACACACTTAGAACAGGAAATGCATTTTTCTCTGGTTTAATGTCTGACCGTAAAAAAAAGATGTCAAGTCTCTTATAGGCAGGGTATGAAAATAAAATCATTTGAAAAGTGTTATACTTAATCATGTTGATCTTTCTGTCTATAGGTTCTGATATGGATGATTTGAGCTGTCATAACCAGGATCCAGAGCCTGAGCTCCTTTATTTTAGATGCTCTGAGCAGGAAGACGGCCTTACCCTTAAGTCTGGAGAAGAAACGGAGGAAATGAGAGCGATGTCAATAATTGACACAGAAACAGAGGCCAGGTACAACACTGTCAGAAAATAAGTTGTTTTTTTTAATCTGTACAACAAACCCCAGTTCTGACCAGCTCTACTATCGTCTGCCTGTTTCTCTGTCTAGGTTTCATGCCAATACTCCGTCCATGCCAGCAATGGTGGTTCCTACTCCCTCGGTGCCCATGAGCCAAGACTTCAGCCATCATTACGTGGATGGTTTTGAGGTCACAGGTTACACGCCACATTGTCCTCCGAGCAATCTTTCACCGGCAGCTGAGGGTGAGGAACTCGTCTCCTGTCTCCGTTCAGAAGTTTACTGCATCCTGTAAGCCGCCTACTCTGCTGATATATTTAGTTTTTTTATTGCTCCCACAGAGGCGGACACGTCTTCAGATGTTGGGATGGTGAGAGATTTGTTTTTGATCCTCGTCTGTTTTAAAGCAGAACTGTTTAGATGCATTTCAGAAATAAATACTTGCTTTTTTTAAATGATCAGATGCTTGAGGAAAACTTCAGTGACGATCGCAACCAGCAGGTTATCACTGGAGCTGCTGAGACGTCTCAGGGGCCCCAAGAGGTCCCTAAACAGGTAAGACGGGGCCCCGGAGCTGCAGGCTGACACTTGGCGACATGGATTTAACCTGTGCTCTGTGTCCTCAGAGCACAAAGACAGGATGGTTCAGTGGCTGGTTCAAATCCAAGACAAAAGATACAGAAAAGGATGTACCAGCTCAGACGGTGAGATTTAAAAGGATGGTTCAAGTTCCAGTTAAGGTTTATTTGTCACATACATGGTCATACACAGTACAACTTGCAGTGAAATGCTTTGTTGTTACTGCTCCGTCACATTATTTAACTAAAATACAAAATAGGTAAAACTTTGTAAAAGCAAAAAGAAAGTATTTACAATAGAAAATAGAGATATAAGAAATATAAGAAAAATGTACAATGTATCTAAAAGAACTAAAAGAACTAGTTAAAGTGAAGTAAACATTGTACAATTACCATTATAATTTAAAATGGGATATAAAGTGAACCAGTGTGTAAGGTGACAAAATAGTGCAACATGATGCTACATAGGCGGTAGATGTCATAATGTAAACCCCATCCCTAAATATACATACATATACATATGACAGTGTGCACCCGTATATTTATATACACATACATATGTCCACATATATACCCATAAATATACATATAAATAGGACGTTGCTGTAGATCAGTCCAAAAGGCTATTTCCGTTGAGGGCTCGAATAGCTTGTGGGTAAAAGTTTTTTCTCACCCTCTCCGTTTTGGTTTTGATAGTACGAAACCGTTTCCCAGATGGTAACAAGGAGAACAGTCCGTTACATGGATGGCTGGAGTCCTTTACTATCCTCCTGGCCCTTGTCCAGCACCGTTTCCTGTATATGGACTGCAGGTCAGGAAGTTCAGCCTGGATTATGCACTCAGCTGAACGCACCACCCTTTGTAGAGCTTTCCTATCCTGCTTGGTGCTGTTTCCGAACCAGGTTGTGATGTTTCCCGTTATGATCGATTCAATGGTGCAGGTGTAAAAGTTACGAAGCACCTTGGATGTTGGTTTGAAGTCCTTTAAGCGTCTAAGGTGGTAAAGACGCTGACGGGCCTTCTTTGCCAGTGCAGTGATGTGATAAGACCATGACAGGTTCTCAGAGATGTGAACACCAAGGTACCTGAAATTGTCTACTCTTTCGACTGCGTTGCCACTGATCATAACGGGGTGACAGTTCCTCACCTGCTTAATGCTGCAGTCCACTATCAGCTCCTTTGTCTTGCTGATGTTAAGGAGGAGATTGTTTTCCTGGCACCAGTCCTTCAGGTGTTTAATCTCCTCCAGGTAGGCCCTTTCATCATTGCTGGAGATCAGGCCCACCACGACAGTGTCGTCGGCAAACTTGACAATGGTGGTGGAGCTGGAAGTGGCCGCACAGTCATATGTGTACAGTGAGTACAGGAGGGGGCTCAGGACACAACCCTGGGGGGCGCCAGTGCTGAGAGTGAGTGCAGGTGAGATGTGCTTTCCTACACGCACAGCTTGTGTTTTATCCGTCAAAAAGTTGGAGATCCAGTGACACAAGGATGGGTGAAGTCCCAGGTTCTCCAGCTTGATGGTTAGTTTAGAGGGGATAATCGTGTTAAATGTTGAGCTGTAGTCAACAAACAGCATTTTAACATAATTACCCCGTCCGTCGTCCAGGTGTGTTAATGTGGTGTGAAGGAGGTAGGTGATGGCATCATCTGTAGAACGGTTGTGGCGGTATGCAAACTGTAAAGGGCTCATAGAGTCCGGAAGTGATGAGGTGATGAAGTCTCTGATGATCCTCTCGAAACACTTCATCACGACTGATGTCAAGGCGACGGGGCGAAAGTCATTTCGGCAGGCAGGCTGGTTCTTCTTGGGGCCTGGAACGATGACGGACTGTTTGAAGCACGCTGGTACGATGCCCTGATAGGTTTAGAATATCTGTGAACACCGGTGCTAATTGTTCTGCGGTTGCAGCCTCGAAGAGAGCGTAGAAGGTGTTCAGCTCGGTTGCCAGAGACACGTCCGCACTCACCAGTCTGGAGGGTGGGCTTCTGTAGTCCGTGATGGTCTGTAGTCCCTGCCACAGGGTTCTAGAGTCCCTCTGCTGGAACTGTGTCTCTATTTTCTCCCCGTAGCGCCGCTTCGCCTCTTTCACCGCCCGGGGTACTCCGTAAGACGCAGCTTACGGAATTTGCCGGGCGGTGAAAGAGGCGAAGGTGCTGGTTATTGGTTTTTTAAATTTGATATATGCTCACGGGGTTTTGATTCATAATTTCCTAGGATCAAATCCCACCTGCTGGCCACCTCCCTCCTCCCGCACCTGCTGCTTTCCCTCCTGGCACATTTCCGCTCTGCTCCTCCTCCCCAGGTGGAAGGAATCCTTTCTCAAGGAAAGGTGAGTCAGGAGACAAATTACAAAACAACTTTCTTCTGTTATGTTTTCACACATAAAGCGTACACCCACGGAGAAAACAGAATGGTTTAGGCCAGGGCTCTCCAAATCTGGTCCTCGAGAGCCACTATCCTGCAGGTTTTAGACTCGACTCCGCTTCAACACACCTGAAGCAAATAATTGGCTCGTTACCAGGCTTTTTAAAAACTTGATAGTGCTGATGCAACTTTGTTGGAGCAGGGTCTAAGTCTAAGTTTACACCAAAACCGGATCAAGTTTGCTCAAAAAAAAGCTTTAAAAAAATAATTTGAAACTGAGCTAGAGCTGTTTTGCCATGGAGAAGAGCCCAAAACTCCCTTTTCTAGATGTGTAAAGCAAACAGAGATAAAAACCAAAGGCTCTCAGATTTTTATTTCTTGAAAGGAAAGTTGTATAAAGCATATTTTTTTCCTAATTAACACTTGCACTACTCTTAAACAGTGAATTTTGTGGCATCTCAATCAAACAGATTAAGGTGGTTGCTTGTGGCTTGTAAGTAAGAGGACTAAACTTATATAACACTTTTTAGTCACACTGACCACCCAAAGCTCTTTACACTGGTGCAACATCCACCCATTTCCTGGAATTGTACCTGCAACCCGGGTATTGGGAGACAGCCACTGAGCCACAGTCACCCCACTATCGTTTTCAGTAGTAGTAAGCTCCTGAGTTCATTTTCATATCCTATGTATAGAAGTAGCAGACCCCTCACAGTGTGTGTCCATTCTGTGCAGGTACTATTTTAACAGTGTCTAGTTCCACGTGCAGCTTGCAGTTGTGAATTTTAAATAGTGCACAAGGTTTGGCTTTTGCTAACATAACTTCTTACCTGGATCTCTGTAAACCTTCATGTTTTTCCACAGGTCTGCAGCCTAGCTAGTAAATGCTGCATAACAACTCTATAAAAGGTAAAGTATAAAATTATTATACTATGTAAACTTCAGTAAAAATCCGTTTTGATTAACGTTTTTTATGTTTGCGGAACAGTTCAGTGCGCCGACTGAAGCTACAGTGGCATCAGATAATTCATTTTTAGGGGTTCCCCTTTAACCCCCTACACCATCAGGTGCCATGCAAGGCTCAGAAATACTAGCAACTCAAATTGCAGCGTCCATAACAGCCGAGCTATGCCTCCTGAAAGCTGACTGTGGGGAAATCATGGCGGGGTGCAGAACAGATACTGTTCTTACCCCGAAGAGGTGGCCGGTGTCAGTTCTGTCACCAGTGAAGAAGCAGGATTTCATGTGGCAGAGAAGTCAAAGCGAAGTTTGAACACTTATGAGCATAGCCATGACGATGTGCCTGAATATTTATTTTTGTTTGAATGTAGGAAAAAAGCTCTCCTACAGCTTCGTCTTGTTTGTTTTTTGTATAATAGTCAGTGTTTTAAAGCAGGTAAAGAACACACTTTTATGAATGTGTTGGTCTTTTTACGTACTTAATCTATCGCCCTAAAGAGTTTAAGTAAGTACATGCATTTTGTTCTCTTATTATAACGGAATAATGGACAAAATTAGATTCCTCGGACGTCATTCTGAACTGCTCAAATAACATATGACTATCTTACATGCTCTGAAATTAGACTTTATGAACAGGAATATCAACAAAATACTTTTTAGGATTACTTGTTTGTTCACTTGTCGTCTTGTAAGAAATCTGTATACAAACGAGACGTTTTAAGCAGCGATGTTAGTTCGTTTTAACGTTTATGACGGTCCTCTCTCTGACAGTTATATGAGAATTTAAATAAAGCTGAGCATTAAAAGCTGTGCTGCATTCTCAGGCTTTGCAAGATCGTTTTGTTTCTACGGCGATTAAGCGCGAGGCCCGAAATAACAATAATGCCGAGCGCGCCTCTCACTTTACACAGGGCAAGTGACAACATGGCAGGTGGCGTATCCTTTTTCCTGTTGGTCTGAAGAAGGCATCTGTCAGCGGCAACACCAACGGGAGACACGTCACTGCATGTAATGTGTTCCTGCATAGGCACATTTAGCACTAAGTGGATTTATGAAAGAACATTTCAAACAGCTTCCAGACAGTCAAAGAATTCTAATTAGACCGCTGCAGATAAATACATGTGCCCTTAAACGATTACTAATGAAGTCATTTAAAGGAATAATAAAGCATCATCAGCTCCTCATTAAACTTCACCTTCTTATTACATTTGTAAGTGAATCAATAATCTGATAGAAGCAAAAGGATCGCAGATATTAAGGACATTTTACACAATGAACATTTGAAGCATCAGCATAGTTTTCCACAGTTTCCCTCTTTAACTACTATATATAACTATTTTCATGGACATTTTTTGAGCTCTAAAAATATCTCAAAATTCAAAGTATTTGAGAAATATGCTAAATTAAACAAACACCTTGCCTCAGGCGGTTTGTTAGATGTTTACACTTCCTTCTGCCTGACGTGATATAAAATAATATGCTGCTGTAAACCAAAGGATATCTAAAAGTGTAATAATGGGCGGATCGCTTGGCGCTCAGCTGTCTCTCCTGTAAAACCAGTTCAGTTATCCTGCCTACTTTTAAGACTGGGTGTACATTTTTGATAAATTTTAGTGTGGCTCAGCTTGTGAGCTACTTCTTTACTCATGCTGCTTTAGGCTGCTGGAGGACATTTTGACAACTATTGACCGCTTCTCACTCAAAGGGTGTGAAGTATCCTCTCCTTCCTGGGACGGAGGCACTGGATGAGATAATTCTGCCAACAAATAAATGTTTAACTACAAAATAATTCTACATCTGTTCTTGTGTTTCTTCTTTGTGTGTGTGTCTATCTTCTCAAACCCTCAGTTATAGGTGTCAGATAATCAGGCTCGTTAAAATTTTTGCATGTTTGGATTCACTCCAAACCAGTAGATGGTAGACAGTGTAATTCTGTCTGATCCTGGGATACCTTTTACTTTTGGGACATATTTGACAACTGAAGATTTTATTGAGAATTATATTGGAACACACAATTTTTAGGTTTCAGCTATATTAGGGTAGCACAATTCTTTTTCCCGTATTTCTCTATCTGTAACTCAGATTACTTACTAAGACATTCCCTTCTGTTGAGTTGAATAGGGGAGCTTTACTGACCATAGCTTGTTGCATGCAGTTTTAATCTTATCTTGCCTTTATTTTATTTCTTTCCACCTCTGTAACTGCGCTACAGTTAACACCATGTCTGGCTTCACTGTTTGTTTCCCAGAGGCTTAAGGCCGTTGCACACGTTAAAGCAACTTCTTCATGTCTCGTTTTTTGTTTTTTAAGACTACTGCTTGTCGATCAAGCGGATTCTGATGAATGGAGAATTTTATCTTTATGCATGTCTTCAGACACGACAGAGGAAAACGGCATCGTGCTCAAGCCGATACTAATTATTCAAAGCCAATTAGGCCAGTCAGCTGGTGCAGCTTTACTCTGGAGCCAAAAATGCTAAGAGAAGTGCGTATTATCCATTACATTTACGTTCTCACATTAATAACAGCCTAACACGTCCATAGCTGGTGTCACATCGCTGCCAGCTCCGATATCAGAGCTGTGTTGGTGGAAAATGAGAGCCCTCATGGGAACCCAGCTTCATAGTGGGAGCAGTGGGCAGAGGTTTAACTGCCAGCAAACTAATTATAATGCAAACAGTGGATTCACATATGCTGTTTTGAGAATAGTACTTACCCCTAACTTGTTTATTTTATATCTAACTTAAATGTTTGAGATTATCAAACTATTATCAAATTAGGGTAAATAAAAAATCCTTTATTAAGGAGAACAGCAATCCAACCCAACCTGCCCTTATGTGAAGAAATATATATATTCTTCTATAATAAATGGTAACATATTTTTTTACCAAGACAATTCTCCAATAAAACATTTCAGACGGAAAAAAAAAATACATTTAAACATGTCAGAAAGCAAGTCAAGGTCAACAGGCTCTTTTAACTCAGATTCTGCCAAGTCGATTTCATTGGTTGTACTCAGTCTAAAGAAATTCAAGACCATATGAATCAGTCTAGTAGAGTTGTAAAGCTATTACAGCTAAGGCTGTAGGTCTGTACAGAGAGACAATTTGTCCACAAACTGAGAAAACATGTTATAGTAGTGAACCTCTGTAGAAGGAAACAGCCAGAATTACTCTGATGGTGCAGCAACTTATTCAGAAGCTCACGAAAACCATAGGATCATCTAAATGCCTCACTTGCCATAGTTAAGATCCTGATTGGGTAGCAAGAAAGAGAGCAGGCAAAAATTGAAGCAAGGAATAACCAAAACAAAGATCTAAGTTACACCGAAAAACTAATAAAAAAAATACTGTAGAATAAACACATCCACCATAGTTATTAAATGACTTAGCTTTAGGCTTCATTACACTTTCATAAAGGGCCAGGTAGGTCTGAATACGTTTCCTTCATAAATGGAATCGTCATTTGAATAGAGATTTTTATATTTACTCAGGTAATTTTATCTGATACGAAGATGCATTTGATGATCTGACATCTGAACAAGAAAAAAAACTAAGAAGAGAAGAATCCTGTAAGTTTCATGGCTCAGTTGGACAGATTTCTCATTGAAGGTCCAGTGTCTACGTAACACAAAATGACAAAACAAATCTAATCTTACTCATCTGAGGTCAGCATGAACTCTGACCCACACACGGGGGTTAAACATGACTGATACCCTTAGGATCACTAGGATCACAGTTTTTTTTCTTTGTGTTCTGCAACATGCTGCGCGAGCTTTGTAGCACACTGGAAGGATTTGTCGCACCCTGTACAGACGAAGATCCTCCCAGGACAGGTTTGCTCTTGGTGGACCTTCAGCTGTGTGAGGTGACTGAAGTTCTTGCTGCATCCAGTGCAGCTGAAAGGCTTCTGGTTGTTGTGGACGAACTGGTGACGAACCAGACGGGAGGCCATGGCAAACGCCACGCCGCACTCTCCGCACTTATGCGGCCGCACCCCGCTGTGAATGGCCTTGTGCTCCGTCAGATTGGAGGATTTTGTGAAACACTTGGAGCACACCGAGCAAATGAACGGCCTCACCCCAATGTGGACCTTCTGGTGCTCAGCCATGCGGCTGGCTAGAGCGAACGCTTTGCCACAGTCCGGACAGGAGAAGGGCCGTTCCCCAAGGTGTTTGCGCTCATGGCGCTTCAGGGAGAGAGGTTTGTTGAAGGTCTTTCCGCAGTGCGCACATGGGAAAGGCTTGTTGTTGGTGTGCATGTTCCGCTCGTGCTTCCGCAGGTCAGAGGAGCGGATGAAGTCCTTCCCGCACGTCTCACACATGTAGGGCTTCTCACCGGTGTGCGTGCGGATGTGCTTGCGGTAATCCGAGGACCAGATGTATGTCTTGTCACAGAAGGGACAGTGATAAGGTCTTTCCCCTGTGTGCAGGCGCTTGTGTTGCTGCAGCGTGCCCTGATGTGAGTAGGCCTTGCCACATATGTCGCACACATGTGGCTTGAGGCCAGAGTGTGTTTGCAAGTGGCTCTGGAGGTTGCACAGTTTCTTGAAGGCCCAGTGGCAGTGTGTGCATTTGAAGGGACGGTCCTCAGTATCCACTGCACCCCGTCTTTTTTTTGCGGCCAAAAGTTGAGGGACTCTGTCGTCTTTACATTCTTTAGGTGAAGCACTTGCTGAGGGTCTTTCTCTAAATCTCTTTTTGGTCCCCTTTTCGTCCTCCTTAAGAGAGCATTCGTCAGCATCCAGCTCTTTCAGATTTGCTCTCCTTTGTTGGTCTGGATCCTTTTTCTGACCTGTTAAGTGTTGGATGTGGTTTATTTCCTTCTCCTTTAAAGCATCTAACAATCCATTGTGGTCACCAACTGTTTTGGTCTCAGCATGTTTGGGCCCATTTTGGTCTTGCTTCACAGAGATTTCTTCCTCTACTCCTGGTGAAAGTTCAGCAAACCTCTCAACAAGAGACCAGTTTGGTGTTTGAGGATTTAGATAAAGAACTCCATCGTCACTGCTCTCAGCCGGCAAATCCTCTCCAGCACACGCCATGTGAAACGAAGAGCGTGTCTTTACATAGTCAGGGTTATTTACAGTGTGTCCGTGAGAGGGACTAGGAGTTACACCGAGTCTCACTGGACGTTTTCTTCTGCCTCTTTTCCCTGAAGCTGCTCTTTTAGACATCTGTAAGATCAAGGAAGACTCTGTTTTTCAACCAATGCCTTGGAGACCATATTTGAACATGCAAAATTATCCTAAACAAGTCCAACACTACATTTGTCCTTGGTCACCAAACCTTAACATGTACATTTAGGATTATTTCAATCAAATCAAAATGCACTTAGGTTTTAAAAACATTTTTAAAGATCTTACACTGCGTTCTCACAAGCAGGCCAGGTCCAGGGGATGTTGCAGAGACATACTGGCGAAGGGTCTTGAAGAAGGGAAAGATGTTCTTACGGGCGGAGTTTGGCAGCAGTCATCCGTGGGTCAGCATCTATCCTGCAACTCAGCAATGAGGATATCTTCACAGCCAGGCTCCCCTTACCTCCCACTGACTTAGTTTACCAGCTGTTTGCAAAGGGTGTGAAGTAATCTCCACACGCCTTTAAATCGGAGAGGGTGAACACATAGCGAGGCCTGACTTTAGGCTCAGGGGTATTACATGTCTGGTTATGCTGCTGCTTTCTATAGTTTAGGGCCACCACTGAAATGTTGGCGGGTGTGTTGATCTTTAGCTTTTTGATGAACACGTTTTGAGTGTGTAATACTTTTATTTAATTTCCCTTCGGGATAAATAAAGTATTTTTGATTTGATTTGACTGATTTTCTTCCCTTGCCTTGATATTTTAGATTGGCCCTCTATGACACTCTAACAAGTTAATCAATCCAAACAAAGTTAAATAAGTTTGATAGTGATGCTACAACCGGTCAAATTTACAATGCTATATTCAGCAAATTACCACATGGAGGCGTGAATTGCGTGAAACAAGGGTGACAAAATATAAACATTTTGTAACAATGAGGACCAGGTTTAGGGTATTCTAGGTACATTTATAGTGAATCTGACTTTCCATCAGTAAATTAAAGCAATTTTGTGGCAAGAAGTCACGCTTGAAGGTGGAGAAACATGGGACCCTTGGAGCACACTGAGTTTTATAATGTGTGTAAAGATGATGGTTTCAATCCAAAGTGGCCAACATGCTGGTAAATTTATGGCAAAACGTATGAAGAATCCTTTGTTTCTCCTCAAAAATCCTGCATGCGTGTCAATTTTTACAGATGTAGGTGAAACTGGCTCGTTTTCTTGGACGCTGCTGAGTTATTTTGCCAAACCATAGGGTAATATCTACTAGGAGGCAGATGCTCAGTGTTGCATATGATCGTGGGGCTTAATCTGTCATGTTTCACAAGAGTTAAAAGATCAACATGATAGATAAAAATGTAAAAACCAGTGTATTATAAACAAAAACAAAAAAGCGGATACAAAATGCTGTACTGACACCGAGCTGTCAAAATTGTTTAACAACTGCTTTAACTTCCTCTAAAGGTTTGGTTGAGTTCACTTCTTTTTGATTACATATTAATAATGTTTTTCAACCATAGTACGATGGTTAAACAACATACTTCCCTATTATTATGAATAATAAAACGATTGTTTTAGTAAGGGAACCACATGATTGTGGGTATAGAGACATTTACAAGCCATTAAATGTATCTCTGCATTACAGTGAAGCTTTGAAAGTCTATTTCATATCCTGAGATGTTTGGGTACTTTTGATGTATGGCCACTAGATGTCACCATGTACGTGTAATTTTTCCAGGCTTATTAGAAACAAACTGTGGAAAATCACTGGTTCTACAGGAAAAAACAAAAAAGGGAAATGTTATAAATCCTGTACACAAATATGTCTGATTGCTGGCATGTGTGCAGCCTCAGAACAGAATGTTCTCTGTCTTGTACGAAGGAAATGTCAAAATCCCAACTACCCTTGTATCATTCACACTTCTCAGGCACAAAAGCTTTTTTTGTCACTTCATCCGGCTAAAAGATGGCAGGAGTGCAGAAAGAGCTGCTGGCAATTTCATGTTTTGACAATGCCCAGCATAACTCGTGTTAAATCCCATCGCTTTATTGATTCTGGTAGCATGCATGACTTAAGTTATCAAAACTGATGCATCTTCAGTTCTCATAAGCAACAGTCGATACCTTAACAGTTACACAGTGAACACAAAAATTACACAGAAAGGGCTACTGATTGTTTTATTTTTTATTTGTGGAAAATCATGAAATGTACAGAATTATCTTTAATTGTGACGTTGCTAAACATCAAGTAAGCTTTTACTTAAACGGCAGTCTGACAATAAACCATTGACAAATCCTTTCCTGAGACTCACCTGTGCATTATTTCAGTTTGGATTTCTGAGCATTTTTACCTTGTAGCAGATTTTTACACATTTAAACCCCAGACTGTATAAACTGCTAAAAATAGTAATTAAACGTACCCAAAAAAAGAGACTGTGACTTATTATCAGACTAAACCTTTACTGTTTAAGATTACTTAGGATAATTTCAATTACTTATATTTTTCTATATTAAAATAATAGGTTGGAAAGTTTTATTAACAGTCTCCAAGACATTATTATGTTGTTGTTCAAAATCTGTCTATTTCTGTACAAACAGGGGCTGAAAGGCCAATTAAAGATGAATTCCAGACTTTAGGACGTCAGTGGCTACAATGTCCTCCATATGTGTCTCAGGGCCCGGGACGGGGGCCCTGACACTCTTTTTTTTTCTTTTGAACATTATTGATGAACATTTTACAACTTTAAACCTAATGCACTCAGTCTGCCTCCCACACCCACTCACAGGTTTTCAGATTCAGGTGTTTAAAGATCTTACAGTGCTCGCCACTGAATACATCTTGTATTAACTTGTATTGTTGTTGTTTTTCTACATGCAAATGTTGTTTGGTTAAAGTGGTTTATCTGTTGTTTTCTCCCAGCAAATGTAGAAGACGACAACAAGGGCGATATCTTGTGTTTCTTTGTCCATCTTTCCTTTTGAAATGCTGCCACAGTTTGTTCTCTCTCTAGGTTTTCTGTTCTCCTTTTGTTTCCATGTCCGTTACAGGAACCCAAAGCAGTTTTTGATCAAGTTTTTATTTATTTATTTAAATATAAAGGTATTATAGTGAAAGCCTTAATGCTCTAGTTGTGAAAGTAAACCTGTTGGGCTTCTTCCTGGAATATTTTCTTTTAAAACACTGCCAGATAAAACGTGCTAAAAACAAAAAGGAAAAAGTTATTTCTCCAAAACACATTTTAAAAATGTCCTACTGTTTAAAAGGAATCCTGTGAATTACTGAGATGACAGCTCTATAGTCTACGGTGATTTTATTGGTAAAGGTAAATCGGCATCATTAGAAATCTAAGGACATCTCAGGACATCAGCTGTGAAGTTTAAGCTTAGCCTCAAATATATCAATGACTAACCATGTTAGTTATAAGGTAGCAAAAGGACAACGAAACATACTTGAGACAATTTGTGAATAAGAATGGACATTTATTTACTGTGAAACAAACAACCAACCTGAATCCGTCACCTCACTTCTGTTAATTGGAACAAATCCAAAATGTTCGACCCAAGTCATTCTTTAAAAGGCAATTCTACTAAATAGTAAGGAAATAATATGGAACATAGTGTTTCTTACCGCTTGGATAGATAGATTTCAGTTTAATTTAATGTCTCTGATGTGTATTTTCATCAGGTGTGGCTAAATAATCAGCTTTTAACTGCTCTAGCAAACATTCTCAGGTCCTCGCCTGGAAATGTTAAACATTGGCAGCAGTGTTGCTCTGAGGTTTGAGCGATCTCTCATGAACAACAGGAATCCTCACAGTTTTTAAAAAGAAACATCATCATCGCGGTTTTTAAACGTTTACCACCAAGCGGGTTTAGAGTTAAATCCTGTTCAGACTTTTCTTGAGTTGGCCCTCTTGGACAGATTGAAAATGTAATCTTGAATGACAGAAAAGAGCATTTTTCAGCAACAAAGCTGGCCGTAGCATAAGGGCCTCAGAAGAAAGTTTATCCCAGAACATTGCTAGAGTGGAGAAGAAACACAAGATCATAAAACCTAAAGTGTATTTCTATGTAGTGTGTATGTCTGTGTATAGTGTATGTCTATGTTTCTATGACGTAGGTATTAATCCAGCACATCCATTAGCCTGGATGTGAATCAATTTGACTTATTTTCAGTGGTAACCAGCTTCAGCTGCGGAATTGCTGAGTCACTTCTTGGTTTCTTCAATTTCATGGAGGAGCAGACGACTTTAAATGAGAACAGATCCGGGGAATTGTCCACGAGGCCTCCTCTCCCTCTTCTGCAGAAGTCCTTGGGTTTGCATTGCTTTTACCCACTTTCTCCACCTATACCCTTAAGGACATCTACCCGTACCAAACCAATGCCAAAAAAACTTTCCACTCTTACTTTTTGTGTCTCACTAAGTAGGAGCAGAATTTATTTCTGCCGTTTTGCATCAAGGCTGCTATGTTGCAACTTCCTGTTTGTATAAACCCAGAGAAACATAAAGAAAGAACCTCTGATGAAACAAATACTGATTGCTGTTCACAATGCTCACAAGCTGCATTTGACTGTAAATTAAATCTACTATTGTCTTTGTGGTATGCTTTTTCCCACAGGGGTTTTCTAGGTATTGCACAAAAGAAGGTTTTTAATGTGATTTGGTAAAAAAAACAAATCACATTAACCTCACCTCACCTGGTCCTTCACAAAAACCCAGGAGTGTTTGCTTTCAGAGCTGCAACTTCATGCTTGTGGTGTCTCGTCTTACACAAGCCTCGATCCTGAATGACAGCAGCAATCTCACCTGGAGATTATCACAAAGCAAGACTAAACTTGATCAACCCTTACTCACATTAGTTTTCACCGATACCGAATATTTAACAATGGCTGAAGGTGAAAACATTTCAGATGGGAGGCAACGGGATCATTAGAGGCTTAAGGAAGACTGTTTTGTTCCCAGCTTTCATTTTTTTATTCACATGCTCTTAAAGGTAGCCTCTGTTCAGCCACATGAATGTTTCCAGGCTGTTGTCACTTCGGATTTGTTACAGCTGACAGGTGAGTTTCACAACAGATTACTGTTACCTTTCAAAATGACTCATTCCCATTAACCTTTCACTATTATGTCACTAAGTCAACCTTCAATTCGGTTTATAGGGCTTTTCCAGTAAAACCCAAGTGGGAACAAATGGTACATTGTTTTTTGTTTTATAAAATGCAAAATACTAAGTCTTTATTTTTCAAGAGTAAGTTGTATGTATTAATATTTTTACCTAATTTTAGGTGTTCTGCAATATTGGCCACATTCACACAGCAGGTCTCGATGCTCAGTTTAGATGTTTTGCAACCTGGCTGAAGAAGAAGAACCGAGCACTGACCTGTGTTTGCCAAAACTAGCCATCTCCAAATTCAGAGGCAACGTTCTTCGAAAGCAGCAACTTGTAGGTCGATTGAATCAGACATTGGTGATGAGATTTGATGGATGGGTGCTATGTATTGTTCTTCTATCAATGATTCATTGTAGGTCTAAGCCAGACGTTCAGGCTTGAAGTAGCTTGAAGAGTGACAACATATGTTTATGTGGGTTAAGGTTAGGGTTTATAAATAGTTTTTCAATGTTCTGTGGTTGGGAATGTAGATAAGTAAATCTCAGTAATCTAATCAGTTTATCAGGATGTTACCTAATTGTAATCTAGCATCTCTGTTCCACCTGCTCTAGTATCTGTAGGTCTGCGTCGCTCCAGGTTTGGTAAACTGTAGGCTCCCACTTAACATTTCAGAGGATATCTAGAGAATATATTTGGTTTATAGAGGCGTTTCCTTTGCGGTTTTTCTAAGTTTAAAGTTAAGCTTCACTATGACACAGTTTTATTAAAGCATAATCTCTTACCTGATTTTATGATGCACCCGAATGTGCCTAAAAAGCAGTAAAACTTCGGGTTTCTCTTTTTGTTATGCTGCTTATCACTTCACGCTGTCACAGTTGCTAAGTTACAGTGAGGCGGGGGCGGTGAAGGCCAGCCAGGCTAGATCTGTCTGAAATCACAGCCGCTCACTTCTGGCCTTTGTACTCTAGCAGCTTCCAAAGGACCTGTCCTACGATTAGGCCCCTAAATTCAGATATTTGGGGGAATAAAACCTTGTTTACTTTACTGTAAAGCTGAAAAACAGCCATATTGTCTAAATTCTGAGCATGCATACTGTGTCTTTTATGCTTGGAAATTAAGATCCTAAATTATTTTTTTATAAAATATAGATAAATATACCAAATTCTATATTTTGGATCACATGCAAAATGCTATGTGAGAAAACCAATACTAACAAGACTGTTGTGACTGTATCGTCCCAGGATCATAAAACCATGAACGAAGCAAAGAATTTTGTTTTAACTTAACACTGCTTGATTCATTTATTGTTCACATTCAGATTTTTCCCGTCTGGCTTCTTCTGGTGCAGAAATAAGACGCATTTCTCACGTCCATGAGGTCAAAATTTGGATAAAATTGAAGATGACCATTCAAACTGAAGACCCTTTAAAAACTATAAAACACACATGTGGGTTGCTTTCAGATGATGAGGTGGGATATGTAGCCTTTTAGACGTATCTATTAATTAAACAAAGCTTAGTTAAATATTCAGGTCATCAACAGGACTCTGGAGACCTGGACTACATACTGAGGAGATAATTCAGACTCAGGTGTGTTGGAACCTGAACTCAAACAAAGTTGCGTAGCACCTGAACCCCAGGGCTGGATTTGGAGACCCCTCCTCTATTTTCTCATCAACTCTGACCAGCTTCTCAGTTCTCACTTAAGAAAAGTGTAGGGGGGGGGGGGGTTCTAGCAGGTAGACAATGCCATTGGAAAAGTAGAATTACAGTGTGTACAATCGTAAATAGATACACAAAGCAAGATGGGTAGGGTAAGTTATGAAATAGCAGGCTAAACAATGAACTTTGCTGTAACAGTCTGATGTTACGACCTAAATAGAAATCGTGCAAAGGATGTTGGTACACTGATGATATGATAGCAGTGCTGTTGCCTGAAAGTGCATGAGCTAGGTGAGCAGGACATTATTTATATAGTCAGTTTGTCAACAGTGTGGACTGACTTTGCTTAGTCTAGGGTTGGGTTATTCATGAGTGTTCAGCAGAAGGACTGCTTCAATAGAAAAGCATCGGCTGGTCTTGGAAAGACCATTTTAAGACCTTTGAGATGGTTGATCCCGTGGATGATAAGGGGTGTGAGTAGGGTCAGGCTTATCCAAAAGTCCACTGTCACCTCCACAGGCTGCTTGGGGTTTAACTCCAGGTGTGACTGCACCATAGGACCAGCTGTGCCATCCAGGTATTGGACGATATGCTGCCCAATCTGAACTTGGCTGTTTGTCAGAGAGAAAGCTGATCCACTGACAGGTGTTTAGAGCTTGTTGAGCTTTGGATGTAAATATCCAGGATGATGGTATTAAATACCGAAACCTGGCATACGTCCCTGGTGATTAGTGAGGTTGCAGGATGTAATCCAGAACCATATTGGCTGCATCATCTGCCGACCAGTTTGCCATGTAGACAAACTACAGGGCGTCCAGGTATGTCCTTCAGGCATCTCTCAAAGCATTTCAGACGTCAGGGTGACAGACTTTTAGTCATCAAATCCTGTGATGGGTTTTTGGGGGACTGAAATGATGGTGGAGATTTACCTAGTATAGCCTCTTTTAGCCTCTTTTAGCTACTTTGATCGCCTTTCAGTTTGTTCCTTTTCTGCTTATGCAGGTCCCTGTCTCTACTGCTATTGGCATCTTCTTTGACGCAGCATCCTGAGGAATGAAGTGATCCCAGGTTAGCTATTGTTTTATGTGCAGAAGGTGTTGGTTTGCACACAGATGTCTTTACAAATACTGATGTAAGATGTTTTTGTGTCAGGGAGGTGATTTAGGTCTATTGCACCAGCTTCAAAAATTGGTTCAGTCAAAACATGCCTGCAACATCAACAATGCTCTGTTTATTTTCTTTACTTAGATCAGATATCCTGCAGCCTCTTGGTCTTCCATCTTTCTGCTGCCTGACTACTTGTCATAGAGAGACTTTTCAGCACCTTCGCAGGTTCTCCACTGGGGGTAGCCAGAGCACCGGCCGGCTGGAGCTGTTTCCACACCTGGGCTCCTGCCCAGGTGCTTCTCGCTGTGATAATGACCAGAGCACCTTAAAGGGAGGGGTGAACCAGCTACTCGTCGCCTGAGTGGTGGTTACTCCTGGTGACGTTATCTGTTCTCAGAGCCAGTGCGCTTGTCACGCCCCACTCGTAGGTCATCAAAAAAATGGGGGACAGACGGCGGAACCAAACAAGTAATAATTTACTTTATCCCAAAAAAATGCTCTAGGAGAACTGCACAGCCAGTCAGATGGAAGCGAGGGCCCACGCTGCCTGTTCCGAGCTGGTCGGGAGGCCAATCAAGCAGCCCCGTGACTGACTGGAAGTCAGTATATATCAGCCACCTGGTGCATTCAATTAACATCCCATTTACCTGCTTCCTGAAAAGAACAAAAGAACAAACAAATAGTTGAATGGACACTCCTACTGGACAGCAGGGCATTGTCTTACTGTTTTCTAGTTGCTTTTTTATTTCCTCTAGTTGTTTTTGAGTTTTGAATATTTGATTTTTCTTTGTTACTTTGTTTCTACTGTGCCACCAGGAATTTTCCCTTGTGCTCATCTTTAGGTTCAGTTCTCACCCTTGCTCATACTCACTCCATCAAGATTCCTTGGACAGTCACCACTCTGGTTCCCGCTTCTCTGTGCTCAGCTCGGTCTGCTCGCAGCCATTCTCCATCCGCCGTGTATCCCCTGGACAACCATCCATCTGGACTCTGCTGGAAAGTCTCTGCACTCACTCCTCCATGGCATCACAACCATCCACCACCAAGTAAGCTCTATAATCTGTTTTCACCAAGTCCTCCATTCAACAACTCACCTACTCTGTCTCACCTTCAGAAGTCTCCGGTTCCCCGTGTTGCAGTGTCAGTATCTTGAATTCCCTTTTGCGCTTCCTGCAGTCACCATTGTTTCCTGCTCCAAGATACACCCGTACATTTCAATAAACTGTTATTATTGTACTCCTGAGAGTCCTCTGTTTTATGTGGGACAGATACCTGAAAACTATGACACTACTATCCAGAAGAGAGCTCTTACCCCTTTTTATCCTCAAGTTCAGTATCAATCTGAATACTTACCTCAGGACCTCTTTTCTCAGTCTACACCAGGCACCTCTCAGCCTGGTGTAACAGTAAATAATCCTTTTATCAAAGAAACCATATCTGTGTCAAACTTTAAGTTCCCGAAATAACTTGGCTCTTCCTTCAGAGTTGGCTCCTGTAATAAATTGGATCTCATTACACAGCTCATTTTCTGGGTACATTCCAGTACCCAATTATCTTTTTTACCTTGTCTCCCAAGCTTGATTCTGCATTAAGGTCAGAAAACCAAAGCCAAATATGACTTGCAGTTTATCATCTTTAAACTCTTTTCCTGCATGGCTTATCACAGTTTCTGATGTCTGTCTTCTTTCTCTCTTTCCATAATAATGTATAGATTTGGAGTTCAGTGGGTTTTCCTGTCAGGGCTATAGATATCCACAGCTCTTCAAGAGTTAAAGCTTTCTCCCAGACTTGTCTGCTGTGCTCCTTCATCTTCATCACGCCAGTGTGTCACTAACATCCTCCAACAAAGAGATGCATTCATTATCATAGCAGTTCTTTCTGATAATTTTTGACTTGAAATTTCGAAAAATACAAACCGTCCTTGGATAAGATATTTGTATCTACAGTGTTACAGTTGCAGAGTTTTTTTATTTTTATTTCTTCAACTTTTGTTTTAACTTTTTCGGTAAAACAGGATTGGTATCGAAAACAACTCCTGAAGATTTCTAGTTAAGTGACAACCTTTAAACTATGTAGAATATTTTACTTAAATATATAGCTCTTAAAAATACAACTTTATATCTTAGACATTGGATTGCTCCAACTTACAGACTCACATTACATAGGCTGCTGTTATGTTTTCTGTCTCCTTAGCCTGCAGTACCATTTGGATGGATTTGATTTGATGGATTAACATAAACATTTTACCTGGTTAGTGGAAGTAGTCGGCACTTATTAACAGTCAGTATTTTATCTACTGTAGGTACACAACTGTACCTGGTATTGTGGGGGACGGTTGATCGTTTGAAATTTATACGTTCAATATCTTAAATACACAAACAGCAAAAACAAAAATGTTAGCATAATCCAAGTTTATTTAGCCTCTTTACTGGAGTTTGTTGTTGTTCCTCTGCTGATTCCAGAGGAGTGAATGTTGCAAGTCAATGACTCCATGAATCTGCTGGGGTTCTTTAGATTGGAAACTTTTTCAAATTAATTTGTTTATGATGTATCTTTGATTTTAATTTATTGTCTTGTAAAGTGCCTTGAGACATCTGTTGTAAATTGGCGCCATATAAATGGTAATTTAGTGGTATAGAATTTGACTGATTACTTCTTGGATGTAGTGAATAAATTATTTCTGTTGGTAGATTTGGTCTGTTAGTCTTGTAAATAGTATCCTGTGGCTTAAAAAGAAGAAGAAGAAATCTATATTCAACTATAGAATATATCTACTTGTATCTGCGCTAGCTTAGCTATAGACTAATGTTGAATAAAACTAGTGACATGTCCCTTTACCTTTGAACACCAATAGCAAAATTTGGATTTCTTTTTTCCTGGTGACACCCCTGAACATCCATTCAGCTTAATAAAATCTGCAGTACATCATCTGTAAATCCCATATAAAATCTTTCCCCCTTTCACAGAGTTCAGAGATTTTGTCATTTTACCAGTGTAAACAAGATACTGTAGAAGGCATCCGCTGTGGTCAGCGTGCTTCCAAGCATGTTTACTCCCGGCAGCAGACAGTATAGAGAACCTCTCGGTAGGACATGTCATGACCAGGAACTTCTCTTTGCCAGACGATGGAAGTTTCCCCTAAATGATGTGTGACTCAGTTGTTTCTTTAACCCTTTCAATGCATGTGTGACCTTTGTAAATTTACACTTTCTTTAACCCTAAAGGGAAGGGGTGGCTTCCTGAGGGTCTCGAAATGGGGCTTTGTAAATGCCAGAGAGGCTTTTAAACGGAGGGGGGAGGACAAAATGTGCAGGGAAGAGCAGAGAATCTGGACAGCAACCCTGAGTAAACAGGCCAACTCAACAACAACCCTTGTTTGCTGAGTTTACAGGAAAATTATCAGCGTTGTGTTTAAGCAGTGATTCTTAATCAGCTGTTTAGTGTTAATCAGGTACGGTTAAGAAAAAACAGAGTTAAAGATTGGTTGGTCTAACAGGTAAAAGTTTTATTTATTGGTAATTTTTTCATGACAGTCGTGAAAAATATAAATTTCTTTCTGACATATTGGTAGCCTCACTTTTTTTAATCCCAGAAATAACATGTTTGTCATTTTAAATCACGACACAAGCTTACAAAGACAGAACATTTTGTCCGAGCTGTGTATTAGTAACTCGACACCAGAGAGAACAGCAAAAGAAGAGAAGAGGGGAAAAAACACTTTGAGGAATGAAGCTGTTTAGCCCGGTCTTGTTACTAAACAGAAAAACTGGTCGAGCTTCGCACACAATACTGTCAGTCAGTCTAGTGTACTGTATTCTTGAAACAATACATCTGTGATCTTCCCTTTGACCCTCTAAGCTCTATAAAAGAATTATTTTAACTACAAAAAACTGCCTTATTGTATTAGTTTTATTATTTTCATAAAGATTTGCAGTCGTTAAATAAAATCAAAAGCATTGCAAGACCAGCTATTCAACTAGAAATCTAAAAAATAATTCCCCACATTCCCACTAGGAGGCCATTCAGAAGCACCAGCAGCAAGCTAGAGTAAATGGTAGCAGGCATATTTACTCAAAGGTCAAATGTTATTTAAAAAAAATTATAAAGAAATCCCATAAACGAATCAAAGACTGTACAGTAAGAGGAGACCCAAGAAAACTAATAAGATATTAATGTAGAGTTATAAAAAAAATTACCATTTAAAAAATAAAAACTAAACAACAGCGGGGTTGAAAACTGATGTGTTTGAGTTGGGAGCGATGATACAGCGGTCTGTCACTGAAGGAGCTCTAGTTCCGCAACAGTGACATTATTTAGTATCAAGGAAGAGACTTTGCAACCATTCTGATAACTATCTGTCATTATCTGTGGATCAGAGTTTCAATGTTTACGAGTCAACAAGACAACATATGGATCTAGATTTACTCTCTAATGCAACCAAAAAGCTGGGAAAGGGGGTTAAGACACGTCACATAACATGTGTTGGACCATTTGCTGGACGTATTGCCTTTCTTCCGGTCTATGTACTCTTAAACAAAGACCTGTTGGTGTCCTGTTGTAGGTGGAAAAAAGCAAGTGCCTTTATACAAAAAATCTTCTTCTTTATAGGCGTGATAAGTCTCTTTTGGACATAAGACTCACTATTAGGCCTGACCTCAACAAAACCCTGGCACTTAAGGAAGCACACCACCTATTGAAATGGATTCCCAGCTCCCTTGCAAATAATATATTACCAATATTACAATATTACTAATGTAACAGTCTCAGTATGCATCATACTACTACAGGTGTAACATCTTAAGTGATGGTATTGTGTACAGCAGGCGTTGAGCGCTCAAACTAATCATCCCAAAAAGGATGATTATTTTTAGGGGATCTTAATAGTTACAGCTCCTGCCTCACAAGGAAAGCTCTCCGCCTGGCTGGTGATCCTACCCACAGCTTCTTCACCCTGCTGCCATCAGGAAAGAGACTGTGGAGTCTCGGAGCTAGGACCAACAGACCGAGGGAGAGCTCCATCCACCAGGCTGTGAAGAGGCTCATCTCACTCCCTGGTTTACCCACTGCTCTCATATCCACTTCAATCGGGTCTTAAACTGTGACTTTAAGATCTGTTTGCACAAATTCACTGTATTTACCAGCCTTAAGCTAAAAATCTAATCTGCACTAAGGTTTGTACATTTAATAATAATAATGATGTATACTTTATTGATCCTGTAGGAAATAGTTTTTGGTGTACACCACACCAAGGTCCAAGGTAGGTAGTAGCGCAAAGGGTCTTGCTTAAGGATCCACACTGGATGCTGTGGTGTATTTTGCCCTGGGCTGGATTCAATCCCATGACCTTTGGATATGAAGTCTGGTGACATTCCAATGGAGCTATCCAGCTGTATTTACTGTCTCACATATGTCCTCTTTATATTTAACAGAAAAAGCATCACCTTTATATTTCTGCTACTATACTGGGAGGAGAGTAATGGAATTTCAATCCTCTGTATGTCTTGCACATATGCAGTATTGACAATAAAACTACTTGACTTGACTTTATGTGCGCCCAGTTAGCCCAGGATACTTCCCTGGTTCCTAAAAAGCTTCCTGATGGGGAATCAAACCTTTGCAGTTTGTGTTGACTGTTCCAAAATCCTGTGCCACAGCAGACTTTTGCATAGTTTTGTCTTAGGCTGACAACTGACAGAGAATAAGCAGCAAACAATTTTGTTGATATGATTTTTAAAGATTTAGGCACCTCAAACAATTCTTCTCATACCTGTCATGTGAAAAAATGCCAATGCCAGTGATTAAAGTTGAACAATAACTCCTGGTACTCCTGTTAATGTCATACAAGGATGGGAGATATGTTTGAGTAGAACTGTCCATCAATTTTTAAGTTATTGTGCAGAAATTACAGGGAACACCAGTCCACATGAGCAAAAAAAGTGTCATACAGCTATTGGCTGTTAAAATTAAAAATAAAACTCAAAGAATAGAGATATTCATAAAGCAAACTTCTTTAAAAACACACAGAAATAAGGCGTCCCTTTTAGACTTCAGATTTCTAAAAGCTTATTATTATGTTTGCCTCCAGTAGAACATATTTCTTCTCTGAATTAGGTCTGACTTCAACTAACCCCTGCAACATTTGCAATATTGTCTTACCTTTTAAAAAGGATGTTTGCACACAATGTTTATACGCGAAGGTGCGCTTTTTGCACTCTGGGCGGAGCGGGGCTGTTAGCCAAACACAACATGCAAATGGGGAAACGCAGAATGATGTGTCACCAGAAAACTTCCTGTCTTCTGCAGAGCGGTACGCGTCAGACGATGGAATAAACACCCCGGTAAACTGAGGCGTAAAAACGTAAAAGCGCTGGTACTGCTTACCGTCCCAGTCCGGCCCACTTAAAGCACCGGCCGATTCTGCTCAACCTCAAACGTCCTTCCTGTTCTTAAAACACTCACATGCAAACAGTCACAGTCTGTATATATGGGAATGGAGAGTTCCTCGTGTCCAGAGAGGTCCTGAATTGTGCATTTTTAAGGCAGTGCTGGAGGACTTGTTGTAAACGACAAAGTGAACCACGAAGTTCGCTAAAATGAATAAAACAGAACCCTTCAAGAGCATCAGTGTTTTTCTGATCCCAACTTAAAAAAGTGGAGGAAAGTTGGTATTGTTACAATCAATACAACAATAATCAACAGCCCAGACATTTATACTTGGATTTTAAGACTGGAGGGAGGGTTACGTTCACTAAACTTCATACCTTGTGAAAAAACCAGTCCGCACTACTAATAGTTGGAAGTTGGATGGATTGTTAAGGGCTGGTTTGTACTAAAGCTGGGAAAAAGGTCCATTGGTTGTATTGATGCAGTTTCCCAACAACACAAACACATTCCTGCCGGGGCTAAGCAAGAGTAAAAAGCTGACGCAAGGGTTTTCCAAATGTTATCAGAGCAGAGATTTACCATCTTAACTTTATAAAAATCCTGCTTCAACAAATATCTTTACTTCACAGGTTAAATATTTATTTGTTTGGCTCCAAACTGTTTTGCATAAAGTAATTCATAGAACATTCAGGAGATTTTTGTCTGTCTGGAGCTGGTTTTGATTTTATAAGATCAAAATTTGTAGATGTTTGAATAAAAAAATAAAAAAAATGATATGATTATAAACCTGCTACAGGCAGAAAACATTATCATAGTACAATGTAGATTGACGACACCAACAATGGAGACACAGCTACACTCTTATCACCTCCTACAGGTCTGAAAGTCTAAGAAGTTCACACTCTGATAAACTCAACCAACTCTTTGATAAGTACTCTTTTTTTTCACATAAAAAAGTCACTTCTAAGTAATATAATAAACATCATATTGTTGTTCTCAATTTTTGGACCTCACAAAGAATGTTCATGTCTGTTTCTGAAAATGCTCCAAAGTAAGACAGTATTATTGGATGTTACTGGACAATTCCTTTAAGCATTAACGAATTGCAAATTGGCCTCTGGTAACGATGTAAAGAACCTTGGGGTTATTTTTGATCAGGATCTTTCAAGTCCCTTATAAAACAAGTCTGTAAGATTTCCTTA
This sequence comes from Orestias chungarensis, assembly GCA_032876305.1. NCBI lineage: Eukaryota > Metazoa > Chordata > Actinopteri > Cyprinodontiformes > Cyprinodontidae > Orestias > Orestias chungarensis. Next base: position 1,313,721 of record JAVLVB010000098.1, on the reverse strand, counting down.
TTTCACCTCAGGAATATAGCAAAAATTTGAAATATTCTCTCTATGACAGATGCTGAAAAACTAGTCCATGCATTTGTTACTTCAAGGCTGGACTATTGTAACTCTTTTTAGCAGGAAGTTCACTAAATGCAGTTAAAAGTCTTTAGTTTGTCCAAAAACCTGCAGCAAGAGTTCTGATGAAACTTAAAAAGATAAATCATATCTTATGTGGGTCTTATGAGGGTTTGTTTACTGTTGTTTTTTTGTTGTTGTTTCCTGTGTTTGATGTGGGCAATTTACCAAATTAAAGTGATTGATTGATTGATTGATTGATTGATTGATTGATTGATTGATTGATTGATTGATTGATTGATTATGTCAGAGCACTTCAATCTCAGACTGCAGGTTTACTGCTGGTTCCTATAATCTCTCCTGTGGAACCAGCTTCTAGCTTTAGTCCGTGAGGCAGACACCCTGTCTAGATTCAAATCTAGGCTTAAAACCTTCCTGTTTGATAAAGTTTATAGTTAGGAAGAGGTAGAGAAGACAGCCTAATCCGGTTGGGGGAGGAACTCACTCTAGACAGACGGTTCTCCTTTACTCTACCTTCTTCATGTCTCACTCTATAGTGTTAAGTTATTTAAGTTTTTCTATAGTTATGCTGCTATAGGCTTAGACTGCTGGAGGACAATCTGACCACTTCTCTCTCTGCTACTTTCTTCCTTTGTCCAATCTACTTAGTTACCGTTATTTCAACCTTGTTAACCTTTTCTTTTCTCTTAGTGTTCTTCTCTCCATAGTAGTCACACCTGGTCTGGCGTTCTATTAGCTGAGACAGCTTCTTGGAGGAGAACATGGGCTGAGATGCTGCCAGTGACTCTTTACACCTGCTGCTATAAACTCTTTTTTTTCAGTTTCATCTGTATCTAATTTAGTTTTCTGTTTCTTCAAACCTCCAGTCAGTTGTGGCAGATGGCTGCTTGTACTGAGTCTTGTTCTGCTGGAGGTTTCTTTCTGTTAAAGGGGAGTTTTTCCTCTCCACTGTTGCTACATGCATGCTCAGTATTAGGGATTGCTGTAAAGTCAAGGACAACACAAGCCATTGTTTCTGCCTGCTGATTCCAGAGGAGTAAATGCTGCAAGTCAATGACTCGATGCAATCTGCTGGGGTTCCTTAGATTGGAAACTTTTTTAAACTGATATGTAATCATGTATCCACGATTTAAATAGATTTTCTTGTAAAGTGCCCTGAGACAATATCTGTGTTAAATTGAAGTTATATAAATAAACTGATTCTTGATTCTTGATACATCAATTACATCACTCTAACCAACTTTGTACTGATTTGCAGCAACTTTTCCATTATCTGGCCAAGTCAGGGGCAAAATCTTACAAAAATAGCATGCCAGATACTGATTGATCTAAAATGTAGAATATAAAAGAAAATCCAAACAAAATCTGTGTAGATGTTTGTATTCCTAAGTAGGATGACCTAAAATTGGATCCATGTGGATTTCTCTTCCGCAGGGAGCTGAGCAGTAGGTCTATCTTTCTCATGTCTCTTATCAGTCAGCCGCGGGGCTCATGCATCAGTACGGCTAAATTCAATAGAACATGAACACCGGAACAAAGAACCTCTTTGTTCAACCATGTCTAATTATAATCTTAGTTACAGCTTAACTAAAACTCAACCTGGTTGTTTCCTATTACCATAAATATTGTATTAGCCCTGCAATCTCTCGTGAAGTGGCCGTTTTTGTGACCTGTTTGGATCCTCTGACCTGCTAACTGCTGCAGAGGATCGCCAGTCACCTGAGACAAAATAGATTTTCCTAATTTTTCTGATTTAATTTAATGGTAAATAAATGAAAATGCTCTTTGTAGTCTAAACCAACAGGCTATATCAGGTCCGAACGGTGTAAACCTTTTAGTTTTGAAGAGCAGTTGATCAAATGTAGAGCAGACAGAGCATTGGAAACATGGTATGCAACAGAAGGAATACAATTCCCTGGGTATTGAGCCACAACACCCATGTAAAAAATGGTTCACAGATAATCAACCAGAGGTCTGTCAACCACCAGGGGGCAAATCCACAGTGAAGGTCATCAAACTGCCGAATTAACAAGCGCACACTTTTTAGTAACCAGAGAGTAAATATGGCGGCATTGTCGTGCCCAACAAGACGTCCCAACACGCGTGCACGCTTTATGACGCTTTATGTCCCCATAAGTACAGAACACCACGGCGGCAGCGTGTTTAACGAGAGCACATCATGTCGACTGGCGTAGAAACGGCTGCATGTGAGGAGCTTTTGCCTTGAAACGGCTCCTCGTCCATCGTCTGGACTTGTTTCTGATTTAGAGCAAAGAGACGTTAAACAGGAAGATGTTTTATGTAGAGAGAGCAGCAGAGCTGTGTCTGAATAACACAACTAACTTATTAAACCACCTGAAGAAACATCACAGGCATAAAAACGAGGAATGCTAAAGCTAACGCTAACTCACAAAACCCTGTCCATGTTCAGCAGGAACCCAGACAACAATCATTACAGCATTCGTGCACATTTATGCCTCAGGAGAGCAGGATATCACATACATGTGATGAGATTAGGTCTGACGCTGCTTTGCTTTTTGACTACTACCTATCTGATTAACTCCAGACTGTAAGGCCTGTGTTTCAGGTCTTATGTTTTAAAACCACAGCCTTTAGACATGCTATTTTTACCACCGTGTGCGCACCAGTTTTTGGACAAATACTGTCCTTCCGGGCATCAAAGCTTGGTCTCCATCTGGACAAGTGATGTTTCTGGGTCAGAGGTCAGGGGTACGACTATGGTGTGAATTGATTTTGTAGTCGGAAGTTGGAATTTCTGCCTTTAATGTCGAAACATCTAGAAAAGTTTGGATTTTTTTCTAATCTCATCCATTTGAACTAATGAGGTCGTTTAAAACGACACTCTGCTGTGATCAGGATTCCAATATGGCGACACCCAGGTCACCCATTGTTGGGTTTTTTTGCTCACTCAGACGAACTACACAATTACAAAGCTGTTGTGCAAAGTTTATTTCCTGAGTTAAAAACAAAAAGAGGCAGTTTTTCCCCACAGCAGTTTCAGAGTGGAAAGTCCAGTTTTAGGGGACGTCCCAGTTGATTTTCCGTACTTAAAAGTTGGAATTTTTTGGGATATTTGAAGGTTGTGTGTAAAATTTATGTAAAAATGCACTCATGAGAAAGAAGAACCTCTTGATCGGATGTCTGTCAGCTTTTACTTTTGGTTTCTCCGCTGTATAAAATGAGGATAAAAATCTCCTACCCCTCCAAATCATCAGCTGCGTGGGCAGTTTGTCTTGACTTACTCCTGGCGACTGTAGGAGCATTTCCTGACTGCTGGATTTGATTAAAGGAGACCAGTGCAGGGTTATTTGGGATTTTTTTTCCTTCGCAGTAAGTTTAGAGCCAAATTAAATTTGGTTCAGTCTAAACTCCTGTCAAATGCACTGCTGCAAGCAAATACCACTGCACGCACTATGACTCCAGCTTATGTAAGGGCTGTCACGTGAGGTCCAATAACAAAAAAAAGATTCCCTACACAAAGGCCAATGATAGAATTCACAATTTAAACTAGGGTAATCCAGAGTCTCTGAAGAGTAGCCCTGTTCACATATGATAAAATTCCCATTTGCTTAATTGTGTAAACAAACAGTCATAGTTACAGGTGAAATAAATTAACATTTGACTGCTTCTATTTTTGTTCTTCCAAAAAGAGAGATGTGCATCATTGCAAAGATAAGCAAGTAGAACTAGATGTACTGTTAGCTGTAACAATAAATCAAGCATTTGCTCTATAAATGTAGCTTTATAGCGATCTCGCTGTACACAATATGTAACTAAACTGATGATACGTCAGATTTCTAATATCACATCTGCAGCCTGAGTCCATCTTCTTGCTGCCTGGATGAGTTACCCACTAGATTCCTTAAGTCTGTGCTGAGCAGTTTGCTGCCACAACTGGCTTATTTAGTCAACATCTCACTTCAGACTGGAATATTCCCAAAGGCCTTGAAAACCGCTGTCATTAAGCCTCTCCTAAAGAAGAGCAGTCTGGATGCCACAGTACTGAACAACCACCGGCCCATATCAAACCTGCCACTCTTAGGAAAAGTGCTGGAAAAAGTTGTATACCAACAGCTGAGTGACTTTCTCCTGTCTAACAATGAGTTTGATGATTTCCAGTCAGGCTTTAGGCCCCACCACAGCACTGAGACAGCTCTGATCAAGGTGACAAACGACATCCGCCTAAACTCAGATGCAGGCAAAGTCTCTGTCCTAGTTCTGCTGGACCTGACCACCGCCTTTGATACAGTTGACCATGTGACCTTGAGGACAGATGTTACTTTGTTCAAATTGGGAACTGCGTCTACGACCAAATGGGTGTGACCTGTGCGGTTCTCGATGGGTCGATCCTGGAACCCCTTTTATTCAATCTGTACATGGTTCCACTGGGCCAGCTAATACGCAGACATGATGTGTCTTACCACAACTATGCTGATGACACTCAGATCTACGTGTCGCTGACAGAAGGAGAACATGGGCCTGTTGATTTATTGTGTCACTGTACTGAACAGATCAGTCTGTGGATGCAGAACAACTTCCTCCAGTTAAACTCAGACAAAACTGAAATCTTTGTCTGTGGCCCCCAGAAACAAAGAGAAAGTGTCATCAGCTACCTTCTAACGCTCTCTCTGGAACCTAAACATCGGGTCAAAAATCTTGGGGTAACACTGGATTCTGACCTGAACTCATATGGCTCTAACATCTGACATGTTAGAGCCATATGAACCAGCCAGGACTCTGAGAACCTCAGGTAGTGGCCTCCTGCTGATGTCCAGAGTCAGGACCAAACAAGGGGAGGCTTCATTCCAGTTTTATGCTCCTAAAATCTGGAACAGTCTTCCTGAAGAGGTGAGACTGGTTTCAACTCTGCCGTTGTTTAAATCCAGGCTGAAAACAGCCTTATTTAACTGTGCATATAGCAACTGAGAATATTATTATTACTATTATTATTATAATTATTTTTATTTTTTTTTAATTTAAAGCTGATTTTATTGTTTCATTTTCTGCTCTTTTTTCCTATGTAAAGCACTTTGAATTGTCCTGTACACGAAAATGTGCTATACAAATAAACTTGCCTTGCCTAATATAGTACACAACTACTGTACAACAAGATTTAATCAATCCCACACTTCTGTGCAGTGGATCAAGAGATGAGGACAGAAATATTCTTGTGGTGCTTTTTGGACTTAGCTTGAGCACTGATTGCAAAATCCCACAGGTTTTCCATCTTGCAATTGGATTGGCGTCAAAGCCGTTGTAGAGAGATCTAAGAAAATGTGAACAATCCCTGCCTCCAGATGCCCTCCACCACTGCAGAGCGTTCCTAGTCAGCAGGCACACCAATAACGGTGGATTAGCAGCTACGGTGCATTTAATGGTAGGGATGAAATAACTATGGCTTCACCATACTTTAACTTCAAAGTTGGCACTCAAATCATTACATATGTTGAAATGAATTCATAGGAAATAAAACTTTGTAACATTGATTTATTTTCCGTTTATTACAAAATGGCTAGTAAGTTAACAAACAGTATCTATTCCAGTAATACAGAATGGTATGTAAGGTTAGCTAGTACATTATTTTTAGCAGAAGTCTGATCGACACTGCCAAGGCCTTCTTCCTGGCTCTGATTGGTTGTTTCTGACTGGGAGTGGTGTAGTTCTGAAAATTGCAGCAGGACAATCGCTTGATCTTTTTTCAAATCATTAGTCTCATACTCTACTGTCAGAACATGTTTTAAGACTTTAAACCTCCAAACCAAACCAAACAGAACACAACACAACCTCTCTCTAACTTTAACCCTGGATTCAACATGGCTGCTTTGGGGCTGGAATAAGTAACAAACTTAGTGCCTTTGAAAGGGAAAATAGAGTAGTGGCTGCAGAAGGTGATATAACTACCTCCGCTGGGGACAATGTTAAAGGCTTGAACTATAAAAAGTAGATAAAACTAATTGTAGTGGCACAGATCATTTGATGGATTAAAAATAACCAAATAAATTTCTGAAATCCCAGATAAAATAATGAACACATCTGGCTTTGTTTATAGCTCTGGATCAGCAAGCAGGAGTAGGATTTTACCGCAAAATGGGATAAAAGTGATTAAAGTCTAACGTTAGGACAGGTGAAGAGTGGGTACAGTAAAGTAAAACATAACCTCATTTTTTAGGTTAACGATGCATTAACAATGATAAGAATCAAACAAATCCAAACTTAATCCTTTAATATTTAATGCGTTTGATTATCAACATATTAGCTTAGTTAGCTAAGATGACCAGGATTCAATCAGTGAAGGGAAATATTTAACAAGACATCCACATATGCACCTTTCACCACATTTACCCTGAGATGAGTCAGAGTGAGCAGCTGCTCTAACTGCCCATACCAGTATAACACCTCCTCCCTGTACCGGAAAATAAGATGAGCTGGATGGCGTTTCATGACATGCCAGTTACTTCAACTCTGTTTGTTTAGCTCCAACATATGAGATTTAGACGCAGTCATAACACATTTCAATTGGTCCTGGTTATTAAACATTTCAAATTCAGTTTCATGCACAGTACAAAAGATTTTCTTTCCCAGTAACCCGGCCGGCTGGGGGGTTTGAACAAACGTTAATTGCAGTAAAAGGAGAATGTTGAGTTTCTGGCAGTGTTAGTATCAGTTGGCATCAATGCATTAAGTGTGTGGGGTATTATAAAAAGTATCTTAGCTTATGAGTTAGTTGCAGCTTAACTTTTCCCCTTTATTTAATTAAAAAAATGTAACTACTAAACAATTAGATTTTCTCGTTATGGGGCCCAAAGTCCCAGGTGACGCCCTGGACTGTAGTAGGACTAAAAAGCCATTTAAGCACACGGAGAGGGCTTTCATTTATTCTTAGCCACTTGTTGCCTAGAAATACTCTTAACCATAAAGTTTTTGGTGTTGAATGTGACTTCATTCAATCTAATAAACGGATCTTCTTGCTGTACCCCGTGAGTCTTAAAATGTGGGTTTGCCACTACATGTGCCTTAAAGGAAGACACAAGTTAGTGACAATGCGATAGAACAACATTAGTCAGAGAGCAGCGCGTTACACTAACCCATGGAGGTCTGAAAAAGTTAGTGGTTACACACATTACTTTTCATGTGCCTTGAAGGTTCCCTTCAGCCTCTGAAAATGACTTTCCCTCTGGTAAGAAAAGTCTTCTGAGGTTTCTAGGCCCAGAACTGATCACGGATTCAAGACTTTGAACCAACAATGAGAAGCCGGCTTGATTTTTTTACCTGTAGATACATTTCAAGGAAACTTGCTTGGTGTAAATAAAATTATAAGATTTGCCCCACCTCCAATCTTCACAAGAGAACCCGTTTTGCTGACTCACACCATTAAGATTTAGAAGCAGCATTTACATGACTGCCCTAGGCAACATGTGACACACACAATGTTTCTCAGTAGCTTTCCCAACAGAATCTGTCCCACATTGTATTATATGACAATGTGAGACAGATTTACTGCTCAGTCTCAAATACTCCCCGTTTGTCTGTGAGAGACTCAAATGAGGCGCTGTCCTGTCCTTTCCTTTAACAGCAGTCACATTTTAGACATTCAGCTGACACTTTGCTCGTGACAAGATGATTTGTGCCAGAGCGCAACTCTTGAGACAAATGTGCAGACGAAAGTCGAGTGTAAAAACATAGCAATTTATTACGGAGGTAATATATTGTGAAAAAGACAAAGGTGCGTCATTTACAAGCATATAAAAGTAAATCTGTTTACATTGTGACCTTTAAGGAAAGTTTAAGGAAAGAAAACAAAAACATTCAAATGCCTTTAGGATCCTTTGGCTGAGTGTTCTAAGGCCAACAGCCAATAGCTGAGGCCCTTTAACGGTTTAAATCAGTACAAATTAAAGAGAACAAAATGGTGGACATCTATAAAAACAATCAAACCCGCTGTTAATAGAAGGCAGTGTTTGTTTCAGTTGATGCACACAACCTTCAACCATTGCATCCATCGCGCACCGACTTAAGACAGGTAAGATCTTTCTTTTGAGTGTAAATCGTGACACTTGTGCGAAGCTCATTTGTTGTAGAGTGTGGGATCGCCGCCTTCCTCTTTTAGCAAGCAGGTGCGCACCAGCGCCTCGGTCACCATGTAAGGGTCGCAGTTGGCGGACGGACGGCGGTCCTCGAAGTAGCCCCTCTTCTCCTGTCCGACCAACCGGGGGATGCGGATGCTTGCTCCGCGGTTGGCCACGCCGGCCGAGAACTCGTCGATGTTGGAGGTTTCGTGATGGCCAGTTAGGCGCCTGGCGTTGTCGAGCCCGCCTTTAGGATCGTAAGCCCGTATGTGATACATGTGTCTCTTTGCCAGCCTTTCAATGGCCTCCTCGATGACTCTGAAGAAAGACGTTCAGCGTCAGGAAACTCCGAATCATGAACTGACTGGGAAATACTTGATTAGAGTGGTTCCTTACTTGAGCCCTCCCTCCTCACGCATCTCCTTCGTGCTGAAGTTGGTGTGGCAGCCGGCGCCGTTCCAGTTCCCCGAGATAGGTTTGGGATCAAATGACACAACCACGCCGAAATCCTCGCAGACTCTATGCAGGATGAAGCGAGCGACCCAAAGATGGTCCCCCATGTTGATGCCTTCACAGGGTCCCACCTGGAACTCCCACTGAAACGCCAGCATTAACATCAATATCATTGATCATGCATGTAAACATTTTTTTTTTTTTTTTTTTATTAATGGAAAAGTACCTGAGCAGGCATGACTTCAGCGTTTGTTCCACAGATCTGAACGCCAGCGTACAGACAGGCTCTGTAGTGGGCCTCCACGATGTCCCGACCATAAGCCTTATCTGCCCCAACTCCACAATAATAGGGCCCTGGAAATAAACAATTTAAATATTAACTTACCCTTCAAACCCGCAAGTTAAAAACCAAAAGATGTGACACAGACCTTGTGGACCGGGGAATCCGTTTGAGGGCCAGCCGAAGGGATGACCATCCGTACCCAGGATGGTGTACTCCTGCTCCATCCCAAACCATGGGTGGTGGTTTTCCACCATCCTCATGATCTGTTTACAGCTGCGCCGCAAGTTGGTCTCTGTTTGGATAGCATAAAAAATTTAAATTAAGACTTTTCCTTATGTAGAGAAATCTACATGCAGTTTGTCATTTTTCTTTTACTTCTCACATTTTGTATTTTTTTGTAACAGCGTTCGTGTCAAGTCTAGTTTTACAGATTAAGTTCCTCTTGGAGTGGAGTTTCCTTCGAAGGCTGACACGACGACGCATTTCTATTTGTCTGGGTAGACTTTAGATAAGAGGAAGCCCTTTATCACCTCATGGCTGACAAAAATGCTCACACTTTGCTTCCCAAACAAACAAAAAGAAAAGAAAAACAAAAAGCCACTGTTTGGAGAAAAACCCTTAAAATCCAATTGTGAAACAATCTGTAAAATGCAATTGGAAAAGAACGTAGTTTGGTGTTAAAAAACGTATATACAAATAAATAAGAATAAAAAGTTTGAAAAAAATTTTTAATGTGTTTTTTTGCTTGCAGTGATATAATTTCCAGGCTTGTTCAGCTCATTTATTTATTCTTTACTGAGGTGCTCACCCGCAGCCTTGTGGTTGTACTTCGTGACCTCACAGAGGACCAGCTTGTTGGGATCCCTCCTAAACGGGTCCCTGTACATGGCGGCAGGGATCAGGTACATGTCGCTGTTGGAGCCCTCCGACTGGTACGTGCTAGAGCCGTCGAAGTTCCACTCCGGAAGATCTAACAGGGAAAACGAAGGGAGATTTTAAAACCTGCAGCAAGTGTCAGAGTGCGAACGGTCCAACCACCTTACCGTCAATGGACTTCGGTTCAAAATCTAACGTTCTGGTCTTGCATCGCAGGCCCTCTCCCGTTCCGTCGATCCATATGTACATGGCCTGCACTTTTTCTCCCTGAGGGAGATCCATGTATTGCTGCTTGACAGCTTTGCTCAGTCTTGAACTTGCTGAGGTGGCCATTCTTCCTGACCTGGTAACCTAAGGACACAAGAGGAGACACGATGGGCTTCTCTGCACACACTGTGGTCCAGGAAATTGGATTTTGCTTTAAATAATAATTTAAAAAGATATTTTACTACAGTTAACCCAACACTGTGTGTGGTTCTGGGAGCATTAGCAGGACATTGTCAAAAATCTCCCTGCGCTGATTTAATTAAAATAAGACTCTTTTGAATTACTACAACTTTATGGGCGAAACTGTAAATTACTATTTAATCAAAGTAACATTTTAGTTTCGTTTGAAGGTCAACTGTTGCGCATCCGGTCAGATACGTCAGCATCCGCCAGAGCTCTTTGTTCTTTGTTCCGACAGCAGCTGATTGGAGCTGACGTGGACAAGCTCGCAAAGCTCGCAGCCGACGGAAAACCAAGTAAAAATGGCGCACAGCAACCCGGAGAGACTCACCTACCTTATGTTAAGTGTAGAAAAATATCGAGGGATCAAAAGAGTATCTTGCTCTGTGCTCGAAGCGCCTCTGAGTATCGTTGTTCATTCCTCCTGCAGCCTCCGCTGCTGCTTTGCCTTTATATCCCAGCCGAGCCGCTCCGCCGCCTCCTATTGGCTGAGGCGATGCGTGAGCAGCTCGTGATGAAGGCGGACGGGGGCGCGCGCTCAGCGGCGATCAGAGAAGATACCGCGAAATTGATTCAAATGTTAATGAACGCATTAATTAAGACGTCGGGGACTGAGAAACAGCTTTAAAATAAGAAGCGCTCTGTAGAAACGAAACCAAACCAAAAAGACTCGGTTTGAGCTGTGAACCAGGAGGGCGCCCTCCGGTGTTTGATATCTGGCTGTTTGAATGTCTTCTTTACATCTTTTAAACTTTTACCCCAAGAAGTAATAATACAAAAATCAGTTATATGTTAAAAAGGTGTACAAATACATTTGAAGTTATAAATAAACCTATTATTTCCTGTCTATGCATTAAACAATTATATGACATTAAATGTTTAAGTAAAAGGCTCTTACTTTAGGTTTCAAAGATAAATTAATATCTCCCTAAAACCATTCAACATTATTAGAGTGGAACTATTTGTTATGATAAATTATTGATTTACTACCACTTAGTTTAGCTTATTTTTTAAATTTTTATGTCAAATGTTTATCAAGGATCAAGAATCAAGAATCAGTTCATTTATATATCACCAATTTACAGGTGTCGTCTCAAGGCACTTTACAAGTAAATCAATTAAAATCAAAGATACATCATAAACAAATCAATTTGAAAAAGTTTCCAATCTAAGGAACCCCAGCAGATTCATGGAGTCATTGACTGGCAGCATTCACTCCTCTGGAATCAGCAGACAGAAACAATGGCTTGTGTTGTCGTTGACTTTACAGCAATCCCTCATACTGAGCATGCATGAAGCGACAGTGGAGAGGAAAAACTCCCCTTTAACAGGAAGAAACCTCCAGCAGAACCAGGCTAAGTACAAGCAGCCATCTGCCATGACCGACTGGGAGTTTGAAGAGACAGAAAGCTAAATTAGAAGCACAGGATACTGAAATAAAAGAGTTTATAGCAGCAGCTGTAGAACGTCACTGGAAGCATCTCAGCCCATGTTCTCCTCCAAGAAGCTGTCTCAGCTAACAGAACGCCAGGCCAGGTGTGGTTACTATGGAGAGAAGAACACTAAGAGAAAACAAAAGGTTAAAAAGGTTGAAATAACGGTAACTAAGTAGATTGGACAAAGGAAGAAAGTAGCAGAGAGAGAAGTGGTCAGATTGTCCTCCAGCAGTCTAAGCCTATAGCAGCAGAACTATAGAAAAACTTAAATAAGTTAACCCTATAGAGTGAGACATGAAGACTCAAAAATTACTGAAGTCTTTTTAAATATAGAACGTTCTATTTTTTAACCGAAGTTTAAGAAATGAACCAACTTATATGTCCATTAATTTTCTTTACCTGCCTATTACTTTTCAAGAGGTCGTCGAGGGGCCAGTAAGGGAAAGAATACACACACCTATGAGCAATTCAGTGAGGCTGATTAACCTTAAATGTCTGGTTTTGAAACTGCACTCTCAGATATACCCCAGCTGAGATTTCAGCTTGTAAGGTCACAGTGGAAGTCATAACTCCACCTTGCTCTTACCGTTTCTGTGTGTTGTATCTTAAACAAGCCAGCAACAGAATAAGTAGTTCCTGCATCAGTATAGCTTCAATATAAACATGTTTAATGTAGGAAATTATAGTATCCAAAACGGTTGTTTTAGCCTGGTTGTTTGAAGGATTATCAGTATAAAAGATAATATTCTTAACAGAACAAAAACAATGTTTTAACCTCAACTTTTTCCTTCAGGTCTTGACCTATGCTTGTTCCATCTCTAGTATTAGTTGTATAATATTCTGGTTGTTATTAGCTGATTAGATTCCATACAAGGTTCATTCAGTACTTGAATCATTTGGCTGTTTTTCCAATCAAACAATGCAAGCCAGGATCCACTTAAACCCTCAAAATACCATATGTTCAATATAAAATAGAAAACTTTGGAGGATTTTAAATGTTCAGGCATATATTTTTTTAAAGAATGTTCATCCTAAATTGACTCCCACATACAGAATTATAAAATAATCTAAATTTAAAGCTCTTTGTACAACCTAATATGTCCGGATAGAACCTATTTTTGTTAAACTGGAACTTTGTGGTCAGATTAAACGATAAAACTATTAAATTAAACAGAAATAGCATAAATGGCCTTAATCAGGCCCTGGTGTAGGACTCCAAGGTCCGCCAAACTTGTTTTTAAAATTTAGGATTAGATTACAAACGGTAACTGGAGATGTTACATGGCTGAGGTCATGGTTTGGTTGCAGTAAACATGAAGCAGGTCCGCTCACATAGAGGTGTAACGTCACTGACCCTGCGAACTGTGAATTTTAGGCATGTTTGAGAGGTAAACAACAGGGATTGTTGCATAGCAACAGTTAGTTTAATTATCCAGGTGGGTTTCCCCCCATTAGCTCTCTGAAATATGGCAGCTGGCTGTTGTAAAGGACATGTTTGTATTATTTACTGCAGACTGCTGTCTTTTCAACATTAACACCACAACCAACATTTCTTAGTGTGTGTTTTTTTTATTTTATTCATTTTTTTTTATTTTTTATAATAACATTAACCGGTTCTTTTACGTACCAAAGAACCATTATCACCCTCAGTGCAACTCAAAAACCTTGTTTAGAGTATCAAAGCTTATGTCTGCTTGAAAAAGAAGCTTTCTGATTCTTTACTAATATCTCCTGTAGGAAATGTGTTAACATTCCTCAAGAAGTTTTATTCCTTGGTTCCCACATTTGAGCAAATTAGAAACCAGTATATTGTTTTCATTACATTTACATCTGAAAACATTTGTCTTTTCTATCATCTTAGACAAAGTTATGAAGAGCTTTGGGAAAGATCCAGGGAGCCACAACTTGTTGAGCACACAGAGTGTGTATGTGAAAAAACTGGCATGTGTTTCCATTTGGTCTCCTGTACACTGATTTACCATGAAATAACTCTGGAGGAGCTGCAGAAATCCAGAGCTCAGGTGGAACAATCAGCTAAAAGAGCAATTAATAGTTGCCCACAAATACATCTTTACTGGAAGGGTTACTAAAGGAAATTATTTAACTTTTAAAACTAAGCTCTGTTACCATATACAACAAGCTTAGTTTAGCACTGCAAACATGAAAGGTGGGTTTTTTTTAACCTATAAAGCAGAAAATTATTCCAGGTATCTTTGAATTACTAACAACAGAAAAATGTTTGTGATATGAATTAATCAAAGAACAATAGTAAGAGATTAAATGTGTTTTGTTAAAATTTTATATTATTGGTAAATAAACGAAAAAACGACACACAGTTCAATAACAATGACAAAAACATTCAATAGTAAGCAAGTAGTATAATGTTAGTGTATGCAAATAATACATGTGCAAATTTTGCTTAAAATAAAGAAATAGAACTGCATTGTTAGTTTTTTTATGAGCTTTATATCTAATAAGGATTTGCTCATTATAATGCTGAATCGTCATTTTTAGGAGGGCTGTTGAGGGTCATGCAGAATCCTGTTGTATGCCATCGTCTCGTAATTTTTTATAAAAGCCTTTAACTTTCTATGCTTATTCGTTTCTGTTTGCTCATTTTGTTCCATATTTTTTTACGGAACATGCAAAATAATACGTTTTAAAAATGGTTGATATTTAGCAAAAAATCTGGTGGAGATTGCAGAAGATTTGGAACTAAGGAGGGTTTCATCTTCCAGCAACCCTGTACTGTACATGAAGCCAGAGCTAAAATAGGATGGCTTGCTCATTTCTGTTTACTTGAGTAAAGTTTTGAAAGAAATAAAAACTTTACTTGGGTAATATTATTATTAAGTATAAGTATCCTACTTGAATAAAATTTACATATACATCGCAAACTGTGATTAAATGAAAACCAAACCAAACCAAAAATCCTCCGGACACAGAGATGAACCTACATTGATGTTAAAGGCAGACTTCCTGTTCATACATCAACTTTGTTGTTCTGTGAGTTTCCATCTGCTGAGCTTCCTGTCCAGTTTGGAGATCAACTGAATAAACAGTAAACATGTAAACACTGAACACTGCCACTGGAAATACTCCACCATGTCTTAACATATGTAGTGTATACATTTCATACTTTTGAAACAAAAAGTTTATACTGAAAAACAATTATTTGGAAATGTGTTAACTGTTATTTTGTACGCATATAACTTATGTTTGTTAGTTTTTTGGTCTTTAAAATACCATGATTTGCACATTACAACATATTTTTCTGTCTGATCACATCATTATTGAGTTGTGAATCAGATGTTTTAATCAAACAGTTGCTCTGTGTTTTAGCAGCTTTTTTAATGTTTTTTTTACTCTTACTTGGACAACTACTTCTTTACTTCATCTGGAGAAAAAATATGTTGAAACTAGCCCGTTTCCCCGTGCACATATGGGTTCTCACCAGGTACTCCAGGTTAATTGACCTTTCTAAGTTAAATGTGAGTGTGTGTGTGCATGGTTGTGCCACTGTGAAGGACTGGCCAGATATCCAGGATGAACCCTAACCTTCACCCAGTGACTGCTGGAGCTTTGTGCTGTTTACCCGTTGCTGCTGGTACACTTGACGTTTCACACTCAGGGACAATAAAGGTTATCTCTACTCTTCTATTCCGTTCTGTGTTGGACTTTCATGGAAAATCCCAACAAAAAATGTGTTGTTCCTTCAGTAAAAATGGTGAAATAAGGGGGATGAGTACTTAGACACCTCAGAGGTGGAAGCAGTTATTGAATGGTTTTAAGCAGGTAGTGAATTAGGAACAAATGTGTTTCTTCCTACTAATTGCTAAAAAGTCAAGCTCAACACGAGAGTTAAAATGTGAACAAAATTTCCTTTTGATATCCACATGAATTGTTATTTTTGAGTGAACAACATCATTAAAAATCTTTTTGAAAGTCAAAACAACCTATATTCACTTTTGTGTAATGGGATTTCTAGCATGATGATTCCTCAAGAGCCAAACCAAAAAGAAAAAGGAAAACACTTTCATTAGTAACGGAGGTGCAGTAGTATATGTTCTGCATGTTTAGTTCCCCTGCCAGCTTCCTCTGTGTTGCCAGACGGAGATGTAAAAATAAAAGTGCCAGAACAGCGTTCCCACTTTAAAAAGCTTCTAAGTTTTGTTTTTATACCAGTAAGGTTGTCAAGTAGAATAGGTGGGAGGGTGAATTACATTACAAACAGATCTCTTTGTTTGTTCTTTATTCTTCCAATTACAAACTTATGTGTGAGATCTGAGTAAAGTTTGGGAGTATGTGTGTTCAGAATGTGTTTTGCTGAACTGAAAAATCTCCCAATGAAACACAGATTTACATTCTAAGCTCTATGTGGTCCTGCTGGGTTCTCCCAGGACATCCAGGTTTATAGACACAATCTAAGAAAATAGACATCGAAGGAGAAAACATTTTACCCGTTAAAGGGGATACGACATCTAAAAAACACACAATGGACAATCTTAGTGAGTTCTGTCTTGTCAGCGTCAGACTGTGACATCCAGTGGTTAAAATGATGACACGTCAGGACATAAAAGTGACAGTTGTTTGCAAAGACCTGTTCAACTTTAGTTTTTTGTAGATCAGAACTTCAGTTTTGTCATCTGATTTTAGTTGTTCTCGCCACTGATGAGTAACACGGTTTAATGTTTCCCTATTGATGGTCTTTATCAACAGTGACAAGAACATTTCAATGCAAAGGTGGGGTGAAATATTTTATCATTCAAATCAACAAAGTTTCTATCTTTCTACTGCCAAATTACATCAACGTGAAAAGACGATATTTCGTTCTTAGCAGTACTGCAGATAACAGTTTGGTAATGGATAGATTCCTTTATAGATTGTGACATTCAAATTTAACAATTTGATAATCAGGTATAGCTTTGACATCTTGTTGAGCAGCCATGTTCTGTCATTTCATTTAACTTCCAGATTTCCAACCCTGTTTCACATTGAACAACTACAAGAGGAAGGTTTGGTTCGCTTTGGTTTTTGCCAGATTAAAATTTCTATAAAAATGTCCATAGTTGAGCATCATTTTCAATTCATCCATCCATCCATCCATCCATCCATCCACCCATTGTCCTCCCATTATCAAGTATCGGGTAGCGGGGGCAACAGCATAAGCAGGGAGACACAGACTTCCCTCTCACCAGCCACTTGGGCCAGCTCATCCGGGGGAATCCAAAGGCATTTCCGGGCCAGCCGAGGAACATAGTCCCTCCAGCGTGTCCTGGGTCTTCTTACGGCCCTCCTCCCTGTGGGACGTGCCCAGAAAACCTCACAAGGGAGGCGTCCAGGAGGCATCCTAACCAGATGCCCAAGCCACCTCAACTGGCTCCTCGACGTGGAGAAGCAGCAGCTCTACTTTGAGTCCCCCCCAGATGGCCAAGCTCCTCACCCTATCTCTAAGGGAGGGCCCAGAAACGCAGCGAAAGAAGCCCATTTCAGCCTCTTGTATCCAGTATCTCGTTCTTTTGGTCATGACCCAAAGCTCATGACCATAGATAAGGGTAGGAACGTAGATTGACCAGTAAATCGAGAGCCTAAGGTCACCAAAATGGATCCCCTGAACACCTTGGCTGCGCCTAGAAATTCTATCCATAAAAGTTGTAAACAGTTCGGTGACAAAGGGCATACTTTCCTTAGTGGAAGCTCTCCCGGAGGTGGGAGACGAAGCCCCGCCTCACGGGGGACTCTGCCAGGTGCTCCCAGCAGACCCTCCAAATTTGTTTGGGTCTGCCGGGTCAGACTGGCATCCTCCCCTAACATCTGAGCCAACTCCCTACCAGGTAGTAATAAGTAGAAAGCTCCCTTCTTCACCCGAGTGTCTAAGACACGCGGCCGCAGATCAGTCACACAACAACAAAGGCGATCATCAAACTGCGACCTAGGATGTCCTGGTGCCAAGAGCACATATGGACACCATTATGGTTGAACATGGTGTTAGTTATGGATAGAAATCCAATAACAAAACACCATTCGGGGTCAGACCAGGAGGGCCATTCCTCCCGACCACACCCTTCCTGGTCTCACTGTCATTGCCCATGAGAGCCTTGAGGTAGAACAAGGACTCCAAAAAGGTAGGTACTCTGAACTGCTATTCAGCGCATAAACACAAACAACAGTCAGGACCCGTCCCCCCAACTGTTGGCGGGGGGAGGCTACCCTTTCGCTCAACAGGGTGAACCTCAAAATATAGGCACCAAGATGTGGGGCATCAAGTATGCACACCCCTCTCAAGGAGACTGGTTCCAGAGCCGTGCGTCGAGCTGAGTCCGACTATTTATGGCTGGTACGTTGATCACTTTCTCTAACCAGAACTAGGTAGATCAGCTAAAAAATGCCCTCAAGTAAGAAATAAAAAATGAAGTGGTCCAAATGATTACTCAAGTAGGAATACAAAGTATTGATATTGTGATCTGATTGAATATTTGAAAGTAAAGCCTTTATACCAATAACGTTGTCAAGTAGCACTGTTTTATGCTAAGTCTGGTATTTAACTAAAACATCAGACATAAATACAAAAAAAACAAATTCAGGCCAAAGAAAGATGTTTCCAAATGTTACATTTTTCTAAATAGAACCTAGGAAACTGATACTCACAGAAGGAAATGTATTTACAGTGCAGAACAGGGTAAAGTTCCTACAGTAACAATATATAGTTTTTACTGTAAATTCACTTGATCTCCAGGTGATGCAGAATATGGAAAAAAACAAACATTACAACAAGAAATCTCACAATACTCAGTTTCAAAGCAGGGGATTCGACTTCAGAACTTTCCCATGGATCCCACAGAAGTATTTTGGTTTTATATTCAAACTAAACTGCATCAACTGCGGCCTGCAGTGCTATAGATGTCGTCTTGTTTCTGCAACTGTTGGTGTTTATAAAGATGCAATAAAATGCAGTCCTGAGTCAATAAAAAATGCATCTCAAAACTTGCTAAATGCCCCATTCGTGCCAAGTGTGAAGTTTCTTTACCAATACCAGGCTCTTGAAGCATTCAACACCATTAGCAACACTCTAAGTCTCTAAGTCCATATTTCTTTAATGTCTGGTTATGTGAAAAAGTGTTAGTTCTTCACATGCAACACAAAAATAATTATATGGTAATGGAGCAAATTAACAAATAAAGTTTTACTTGAATTTATTGTCTTGTTATATTAACTTCTACCATTAGACGGCAGCACAATTCCACTTCTGTTCCAAAGTTATAGTTTGTCACAAACAAGGGAACAAAAGCTATCCGGATTTGCTGAAAAGATGGACTCCTTTGACATCAAGATGCTGCACTGTGTGATTACAAAGCAAACGAAACACATAATGAATCTCAAATGAAATCTTTGCAGGTTTAATGTGAAACAATATGGAAAAGTTAAACGGCACTGTAATTAGCAGACTGTGTTTATTTGGTGTTGATCAAAGTATTACTGAAGGATTTGTATACTATACTATAGAAAGTATAGTAAAAAAAATGTATTCAGTTATATTAAGGGGAAACTCTTCTTTGGATCTGTAATCTAACCATTGCTTCCGCAGTTGCTTCCTGCATGTGGGTCAGATAATTGACAAAATCCCTGACAAATTAGTCTTTGAACCGATTAGACTGTCTTCTCTACCACCTCCTAACTATAAGCTTTAGCATAAAGAAAACCTTTAAGCCTAGCGAGAAAGCTTAAATACAGAGATTAGTATGATGTATCTTTGATTTTAATTGATTTTCTTGTGAAGTGCCTTGAGACGACATCTGTTGTAAATTGGCGCTATATAAATAAACTGATTCTTGATTCTAGTAACATGGGAGCAAGATGGGTCAACTTACTGGAATGTACAACAGCTGAAAGAGAATGAAACAATAAACAGCAGCAACTGAGGTCAAGTCAGCAGGAACTACCAATCAAAAAGAGAAAAAAGCCTAAAACTAACATTAAAATCTACAGAGTAAAGATCACAAGAATGTGAGAAACAAAATCAAAGAGAAGAACAGAGTGTGGCAAGACATAAGCCTCAATGATGAGAAACACAAGTTTACTGATTACAAAGACTTCAATGACTTGATGCAATCTGCTGGGGTTTCTTAGATTGGAATCTTTTTCAAATTGATTTGTTTATGATCTATCTTTGATCTTTGATTTTAATGGATTTTCTTGTAAAGTGGTTTGAGACGACATCTGTTGAAAATTGGCGCTTTATAAATAAACTGATTCTTGATTCTAATGAGTATAGCCACTGATAAATAATGACGACAACCAAAATAAATCCAAACAAATGTTGAAAAGTGATGGGTAATATGTAATTGTAAAAATTATTAGCAGTTTCACCTTTAATCTATTAAAAAAATAAATCACAGTGTTGAAGAACAGATTTCTCAATAATTTTTCTCCATTGTTGTTATTTCAACAATTTGAAATATGATAACCTTTAAACATATTTTTTTCTTTCTAATCCTTTTTGAAATTTCAGGCATCCTCAGTCTTTTTTTCTTCTCAAATCATCACTCCACATAACAGTATTGATTTTCACTTATTAGAACAAAGCTATGGCTGTCAAGGCAATTTCTGGTAACCGCGGTCAAAAGTTATGTTATTCTAATTTTAGCTACTTATAAGGTTGATTTTAAGCTAAAAATGCTCTCTTTTGTTAAGGAAAGTAAAATACTTTGTCAGCAGCAAAATAAGGTGCAATGATGCTCATTTCTAGTTCCAAACAGAAACTAGAACAGACACATAAAAACCTCCCCAACCTTTTTTTAATTATGCCTCCATGAAAAGTGTTGCTGTGTCATTTAGTATGCAGAACAATATTTATCATATCAGAAAATGAATCCACATAGCACTTTGAATTAAAAGTTTCATACTGGGATAACTGGGGCAGGCCAGCTGAGAATGCTATTGTATGTGAAATAAATGACTCCTTTGTTAACGCTGCAGAAAACCAATTAAAACAGGGTTGGGAGTGTGGTGGTGTTCTCCTCTAACTTGTCCCTTTTATATCCTGGAAATGAGGGAAAACAAACCTCTGTGTTTGCTATGTGTTCAAACTGCAGCTTAGGCTCATTTATGTCATCGGCAGAAGATCCTGTTTACTTTGGTTATTGTTATAAAGACATGAGCTTACCTGATACCTATTTGGAATAATGACCTATTTGAAGAATTTCAGTCAGGTTTCAGAGCTCATCATAGCACTGAGACATCTCTCCTTGAAGTTACTAATGATATTCTCATGGCCTCAGACAATGGACTCGTATCTATTCTAGTTCTATTAGATCTCTGTCCTGCTTTTGAAACAGTTGATCACAATATCCTCATAGAAAGGCTCGAACACACTGTGGGGATCAAGGGAACAGCACTAGGCTGGTTTAAATCGTATTTGTCTGATAGATCCCAGTTTGTTCATCTAAATGACAAATCTTCCCTGCATTGTAATGTTACTCGTGGAGTACCACAGGGTTCTGTACTTGGCCGAATTCTATTTACTATATACATGCTCCATATTGGTAAAATCATCAGAAAGCATGGTGTTAATTTCCACTGTTATGCTGATGATACACAACTGTATTTATCTATAAATCCTGATTAATCCAGTCAGTTTGGTAGATTACAGGCATGTCTAGATGACATAAAAAAGTGGATGACTTTAAACTTTCTGCTTTTGAACTCTGAAAAGACAGAAGTTGTTATCTTTGGACCAGAACCTCTAAAAAAGAAATTGCTTAGTCAGCCACTTGACCTGGATAGAATCAGGTTGGCGTCTGGTGACAATGTAAAGAACCTTGAGGTTATTTTTGTTCAGGAAATGTCTTTCAAGTCCCATATAAAACAGGTCTGTAAGATATCCTTATTTCACCTTAGGAATATAGCAAAAATAAGAAATATTCTCTCTAGGACAGATGCTGAAAAACTAGTCCATGCATTTGTTACTTCAAGGCTGGACTATTGTAACCCCTTATTAGCAGGAAGTTCACAAAATGCAATTAAAATTCTACAGTTGGTCCAAAATGCTGCAGCAAGAGTTCTGATGAAACTTAAAAAGAGAGATCATATCTCCCCAATTTTAGATTCCCTTCATTGGCTCCCTGTCAAACTTAGAATAGATTTTAAGATTCTTCTTTTGACATATAAAGCCCTCACTAATAAAGCTCCATTGTATATCAGAGATCTGATTACTCCTTATTTCCCTAACAGAGCACTTCGCTCTCAGACTGCAGGTTTACTGGTGGTTCCTAGAATCTCTAAAAGCAAAATGGGAGGCAGATCTTTTAGTTATCAGGCTCCTCTCCTGTGGAACCAGCTTCCAGCTTTAGTCTGTGAGGTAGACACCCTGTCTAGTTTCAAATCTAGGCTTAAATCCACTTCTCTCTCTGCTACTTTCTTCCTTTGTCCAATCTACTTAGTTACCGTTATTTCAATCTTGTTAACCTTTTGTTTTCTCTTAGTGTTCTTCTCTCCATAGTAACCACACCTGGGCTGGCATTCTGTTAGCTGAGACAGCTTCTTGGATGAGAACATGGGCTGATATGCTGCCAGTGACGCTCTACAACTGCTGCTATAAACTCTATTATTTTTCAGTTTCCTCTGCATCTAATTTAGTTTTCCGTCTTTTCAAACCGCCAGTTGGTCGTGGCAGATCGCTGCTTGTACTGATCCAGGTTCTGCTGGAGGTTTCTTCCTGTTAAAGGGGAGTTTTTCCTCTCCACTGTCGCTACATGCATGCTCAGTGTGAGGGATTGCTGTAAAGTCAACGACAACACAAGCCATTGTTTTGGTCTGCTGGTTCCAGAGGAGTGAATCCTGCAAGTCAATGACTCGATGAGTCTGCTGGGGTTCCTTAGATTTGAAACTTTTTAAAACTGATTTCTTTATGATGTTTTTATGATTTTAATTGATTTTCTTGTAAAGTGCCTTGAGACGTCATCTGTTGTAAATTGGCGCTATATAAAAAAACTGATTCTTGAAACTGATTCAAATACATTGTGGAGTAAACTATGTTTTAGGCTCAGTGATGTGTGTCGCCTTAATGCTTTGGAGGAAGATCTTTCCAAACATCTATTAAGCTACCTGTTTGATTATCATCCAAAGTAGGGATTTGTTCTGATGTGATGATCCAAATGGTAATTTTTATAAACTGATCCTATCATATTAATAAACATGGTTTTTAATAACTCACAACCTTCTTGTTATAGTAAAAATCCCCTTATCTAATGTTAGCATAAACATAATCAACATAAAATTTCTGTTCAAAAAGGTTTTTGTTTCAAAAATAATATCCTAAACTTATTGTCATGTTTTCTTTAGCTGAAAGGTGAACAACATTAAAATTAACAACAAAAAATCAATGTAATGTTTTGCTCTGTGATACCTCATAGCTGTTCTGTTTGCAACAGCAATTGAGCTCAACCTTGTTTCATTGAAAGATAAATTATTTAAATTTTTTTATCTATTTCAGGAACTCAGTTCACTAAGGGAAACATTAATACATTAATAATAAACAGACTGACATTTTAAACCCATCTTTCTATTAATTATAATGATTTAAGACCAAAATATTACAAACCATATTAATTTGAAAAAACAAATTTAAAAGCTAATTTAAGAGCTAATGTACTATTCCTTTAAATATTTGACTTCCCCACTTAATGGACAAGTATTAGTGCTAGGTGATAGAAGAAAAATCAGTATAGTCTTCATAATTTAAGATTATTAATCACATTTATAAAAAAAATTTTGTCAAACACCAATGTTTGACACCATATAAATGTAAAAATATGGTTGGTTATTGACTGACTCAATAAATAGACAGGTGAAAGAAAACTGGGTTTTGATAATACATTTGTCTGACTTAATATTCTTATCGTAAATAAAGTGATGCATAGACTTAAAATATATAGTGCTTTTCGACCTGCAATCCGCCTGATTGCAAGAAGACTACTCTGAAACTATATTAATATTGTAAAAAAAATACAGTGTGTCCTTCTGTTAAACGTCTAACTTAGAATATTTTGCCCTCTTATCACCTTGTTATGAGGAGTTGGTTCATTCTTGGTGGTAATCAGTTTAAATGTGCAACAATGAAGCTAGCCAGTCAAACGAGAGGGCTATGCTAGCTACAACAACTAGCTTGATTTAACCATCACATTATTGGATAAACTCTCCAACTCCAGACCAAAAGTAACTGAGGGGCTATAGGTAGATTTCCTAAGCGCTCACCCTCTATCCAGCCATGTTTTATCCAATTGTTGTAAATTTGTGAACCCTTTCACTGATTTGTGAAACTTAACTAAGGCCACCAATGTCTGCATCACATTAGAACTGCCTCAGCTTCAAAACTACAAAACACAGACACGTCAAACCTGGACTAGATTATTCTACAATAATCCAGTATAGTTTTCAGTGTCTATGTTTTGTAGTTTTTTATTTAGAGCAGATTAAAAGCCCTGAAGATTGCATAAAATTATTGTAGTTATTTTGTAGTTGCAGCCCTGTTACAATCTAGTTAACCACTCACACAGCGTGCTCTGGCAGAAAAGTATGACCGTTTTGTTTGTTTGTGAAAATTAAATAGACCCATACAAGCAAATATTCATACCAATTATAAAATGTTTAGACCCTGTCATGTGCAAAGGCAGTAGTCAAACTAAATAACTGCACAAATATATTTGAATAAGTGTGGAATGACAAACATTTATATTCATGTTTCTTTCATATATGCATATAATAAATATATTCATGTTTCTTTTAATACTAGAAGTGTTTGCATATAATAAATATATTCATGTTTCTTTTAATACTAGAAGTGTTTGCATATAATAAGAGTTATAACTTTTCTGATAAGGCCTGCTGGATCCTGGTGGCCATGGGAAGCGGCTATAAATCAGTTCCCAGCAGATAGAACCAAGTTAAAAAGATGCAAAGCCAGTTAGCAAAAAATACTCCCTTCTGTTAAAGGATGCTTCCAGGGAGCGAATTTACTCTTTTTTCTCTTTGTGCAGAATAAACAAGGTCAGCGAGGCGTCAGCGAGGCGTGGGAATAACGGTTTCTGAAACAGTTTGTGTAAATCACATGTGATTGTTTTTTATGACTTTGTACACTCCCTAATTTTTAATAAAACAGCCTGATGCAGAAGTAGAGCTGAGACCCGATCTCGGCTCTCCATCCTGCAGGTTGAAACTCTTATATCGCAAGACGTTTGTTGACTGAGTGATTGTGAGTTTATATTTTTATTTGAACATTGTGAGAACCTGAATATGCTGCCCTGAGATCAACCAACCTGGGGAAGTCGAGGTGGACTTCAACAATTTGGGGGCTCGTTCCGGGATCTCAGGAGGAAAGCGAAAGATTCGGCACCTGGGCTGATCACGAACAGACAACAGACATGGCTGCGCACATTTTTAAAGGTAAGAGCAGAGCCTGTTTAAATCAAAATCTGCTATTGGCTGTAACTAAAATAAACCGTGCCTGAAGTCTTAGTAGTGTAAGCCTGTAAATTAAAGGGTCTGGCAATATTCGTTGTTGTTGTTGGAATTAGATTTAAAATCAGGGAGATGTATAGCCTTGGAATAAAATGCAGAAGGGCGCCGCCCCTTAATTAGAGAAAATAGATGTAAGGACGTTGTCCCGTGAATTAGAGGAATAAAGATTCTCCGAGAGTGGCGACTTCAACCGTTATTTGACGAAATATCGGGAAAGCTGGGTTAAAGAACCTGGGGATCTGGGGAACCCCGAAATAGATTCTCAGAGAGTGGCGACTTAAATCAATGGTTCGACGGAACATTGAATAAAGCTGGGTTAAAGGCCCGGAACTGGGGAATCCGAACGAGTATAAAAAACGGTGACTAGTGCGAAAGCAAGAGTCTGGGGACGTGAATGGTGATCCCTCTATCGTTTGGAAACGGCGGGACGGCTGGGATACTGTGCAATAGGCAAGTTCGTGAATTAGAGTCATCAAAGGCCGTCCAGCTTATAGTACACTTGGTATGGACCGCATGAATGAATGTTTGTATGAGTGATAATTATCTCCCCCTGGCTCTGAACAACTGAAATATGATAGCTCAGCTTCGGTGTCAGAAGCGGCAGATGATGATCAAAACATCACCAAACGTATAAAATTCTGGTGTCTGTGTACACTGCAGTGTGCGCTTGGAACTCACACTGACGCTGCTGACTGAAGTGTGAGCTTGGCCAGAATTTAGTTAAAACATAACCTGATCTCGAGATAAAATCAGGCTCTAGAAACCACTATTACATAAATGGTCTGACTCCGTAATATACAGACCTGTTAGTTAAAAATAACTTGATCTCGGGATAAAGATTGGGTATTTAAAAAAAACAAACTATTATTAATATTAAATCTGATTCCGCAGACAATCAGACTCACATGAACTGTTCCTCGTCAGACGTTCAATCACCTTTGCTAATATTTACATGAGCTGACGCGGTACAGACCTACAGAATAAAATACATGACACATAGTGAAAAACAAATACCTACAGCATAATATACATGACACATAGTTAAACGCAAAATATAAAATGGAAGGTGAATTTGACAGAAAAAAGGATGATGATGGCTGGGGCTTGTGGCGGACGATCGCAGTGAATGTGTAATAAAAACTGCGGTGTATGGAGGAACAGACCTCGCTGGGCAGATTTTGCTGGGATAGAGCGCGGGACGAGGCAAGGGAGAAAGAAAAAAAGGCAGAGCACCCGCCATGAGAGATGGATAAGAACAAAAGAAAGTGGTGTTGGAAGAAAGCGCACGCAGCAGAAAGTAGGTTTAAGTCGGACAATCTAGCGACTCTGACGTGATGCAGATCGGTTGTCACAGCGGACTTTAAGATCGAACCATTTGTTCATTCATCCAGGGCCCCAAACGAATAAGGTGAGCAGAAACCTATTTAATTAAATTCTGATATGATGAAAAAGGATGAATGAATTGATGAAGTAGATGAAGTAGATCAAGAATACGTCATTAAAATTTTTGATTGTACAAGTTGAACAATTAATTGAAGGGATAAAATTAAAAGTGTCTCTGTTTGGAAACGTATTTTTTAAATTGTTGTTATGCGATGAGATTGTTGAAGTCCTCCTTGACTTCCCCAGGTTGGTTGATCTCAGGACAGCGTACTCAGGTTCTCACAATGTTCAAATAAAAGACAAATTCAGATCCGCTCAGCAAAAGACATCTTGCGAGATTTTATACTGAATAACTTCTGCAGAAGTGAGACCTGGGACCTCTCTGTACAATAGCTCCATCAGGTCTGAGGTCTCAGCCCAGCATCAGGCTGCTTTATTGAAAGTAGGGAGTATACAGAGTCATAAAACAAATCACATGTGATTTACACAAACTGTTGCAGAAACCGGTATTCCCCCTCCTCACTGACCCCTCACTGATCCCTCACTGATCCCTATCAGTCTGCATACACAGGAAGAAAAGATAGTACAACTTTTTCATCTGGTTTCACCCCCCAACTAACAGATTTATTGCTAGGGATCGATGGATAGCCCCCTTCCCGTGCCCCTCTGAACTCAGCTCCTCAGAGAGATAATAAACAGGCCTTATCAGGAATTTATAGCTCTTTGTTATATGCACACACTTCTAGTATTAAAAGAAACATGAATATATATGAAAGAAACATGAATATAAATGT
>JAVLVB010000098.1:1247270-1263189 GCA_032876305.1 Orestias chungarensis | reverse complement strand
AGAGATCTAATTACTCCTTAAGTCCCTAACCGAGCACTTCGCTCTCAGACTGCAGGTTTACTGGTGGTTCCTAGAATCTCTAAAAGCACAATGGGAGGCAGATCTTTTAGTTATCAGGCTCCTCTCCTGTGGAACCAGCTTCCAGCTTTAGTCCGTGAGGCAGACACCCTGTCTAGTTTCAAATCTAGGCTTAAAACGTTCCTGTTTGATAAAGTTTATATTTAGGAAGAGGTAGAGAAGACAGCCTAATCCGGTTGGGGGAGGAACTCAGTCTTGACAGACGGTTCTCCTTTGCTCTACCTTCTTCATGTCTCACTCTATAGGGTTAACTTATTTAAGTTTTTCTATAGTTATGCTGCTATAGGCTTAGACTGGTGGAGGACAATCTGACCACTTCTCTCTCTTCTACTTTCTTCCTTTGTCCAATCTACTTAGTTACCGTTATTTCAAACTTGTTAAACTTTTGTTTTTTTCTTAGTGTTCTTCTCTCCATAGTAACCACACCTGGTCTGGCGTTCTGTTAGCTGAGACAGCTTCTTGGATGAGAACATGGGCTGAGATGCTTCTAGTGACACTCTACAACTGCTGCTATAAACCCTATTATTTCAGTATCCTGTGCTTCTAATTTAGCTTTCTGTCTATTCAAACCCCCAGTCGGTTGTGGCAGATGGTTACTTGTACTGAGCCTGGTTCTGCTGGAGGTTTCTTCCTGTTAAAGGGAAGTTTTTCATCTCCACTGTCGCTACATGCATGCTCAGTATGAGGGATTGCTGTAAAGTCAACGACAACACAAGCAATTGTTTTGGTCTGCTGATTCCAGAGGAGTGAATGCTGCAAGTCAATGACTCGATGCAATTTGCTGGGGTTCCTTAGATTGGAAACTTTTTCAAATTGATTTGTTTTGATTTATCTTTGATTTTAATTGATTTTCTGTGAAGTGCCTTGAGACGACACCTGTTGTAAATTGGCGCTATATAAATAAACTGATTCTTGATTCTTGATATTGCATTACCCCACATCCACACTGCCTCCCAGGCTATTTGTGGCTTCTTTCTTGTTCTGCTGTGTAACTTGCTCCATCTCTGTGGCCACCTTTTATCCTGCAGGCTGATCACATGCAAAGGATAATGACACAAATAAAGGGCAAAACAAAAACTACGATATTTATTAAAGTGGACACAGTTATGTGGATGAAGCAAAAATTTTAAAATTTAAAATAGAATTACTGAAACTGAACTGAGTTCTTAAAAGTCGAATTTCCACAGCCTTAATATATTAAAAAAAAGAACAGTGACTAAGCAGTTTGAACAAAGTCCTTCCAACCAAATGCCTGCATTGGGTCCATGTGGCTGTCAGATTACTTCTTCTTTTTTTGGGGGGAGCTACATGGACATTATCAGTACTACAAACAGACTCCTGTGGTGCTACTAATCCACGTGCTCAACACCTAACAAGTTATTTCCAGATATAAATTGCAACTGAGGAGTCTGCAATGTTTGTTCACCTCACTATGCTCTAAATCTTTCTGTTTATCACAGCTTTTCTCAGCAAAAGGCTCTTCGGAGGGAAACCAGATATATGCGAGGGTCGTCTTTGATCATATTTAGTTCTACAGACTCAAAGCGAAAACATTAGTCATCACATTTAGATAAAATACACTTAGAGTTATCACACCATCTGTCATGCAGTTTTGAGCCTGAGCTACATATTTTCAAAGATGCTGCCGAGTAAATGTGCTTAACCACACGGGATGGAAGATAGTTCTCTGAGGGAAACACATCAAGGGACTTCTCCATCTGGAGGAAGTGAAATGAGATGTGGGATGTTTGCTGAGTAAGCTGATAGTACAAAACTATCCTGTTTAATGCTGTTAGGGCATCTGTTGTGCAACAACAGGACTGTTATGGTAATAAATAATTTTAAATTATAGCCGACGGCGATCGTTAACAAGTTGGCGGACCACATGATTTACATTAAGATAGTAGTCAATAATTCTATCTCAGATATTGATAATTAATAAATGTCTGCTAAAGCATAAAACAATAGATGAACAAAACAATCAGCAAAGAACTACACATGTATGGAATAAGACAGACAACTTCTCTATAATATATATGAGTTTAATAAAAATAAAAAAAAATTCTGCCTTCCAGGTAAATTACTTTAATTACTAAATTATCAACAATCAACTAAACTACAAAGAGTGACAAGAGTGAAACCGCAAAATGTTGTCACGATCCCTGTTGTCTTTTGTTGTTTGGTTTTTGAGTTAGTGGTTTATGTATTTTATGTTTTGATTAGTTGACGTTTTCTCAATTATTTCTTAGGTTCAGCATGTTTTCCTTTTAGTTCTTCTAGCAGTTCTGTTATTTATTATCAGTGTTAGCGTTTTCTTTTGTTCTATTTTCCTTCCCCCTGCTCTCTTTCTCTCTCTCTCTTTCTCTTTCTCTCTGTGTTTTCCTTCAGCTTGAGTTCCCTCATTATCACTTACACCTGACCCTAATCATCTGGTCATCTTCCCCACTGCTCCACCTCCTTCTCCTTAGTATTTAAGCCTGGTTCATTCATTCACTCACTGCTGGATCGTGCGTTGCCTTACATCTCGTTGTTTCCCTGTTTTCCTTCCACGCTCCAGTCCTCCTCCCTTCCCAGTAAGTTCCCCTTTCTTCTTGCCTGGTTTTCTGTGCTGGTCTCTCTTCCCTTCCGTGTCCTTCGTGCTCCTCCGTTTGTCTATTCATCCGTTGCTTGTTTCTTTGTTGCCTTTGGTTTTTTTCGTGCCCCCTCACAGATGTTCATGTTTTGGTTGGTTCGTTGTTTTTTCATTCCAGTTCACGCCCCCGCGTTTCCCTCGAGTTGTTTTCCACATCCATCCGTATTGTTCATTTAGCCTCACTTCATGTTTTGTTCCATATTCATCCTTCTAATTATTAAACATTTTTCTTACAATCCACCTCTGCTCGAGTCATTATCCAGTCCATGACAAATGTACAAATATGCAAATATCAGAAACAATAAAACTGATTTGATATGAAGGCACAGTTTATTGAAGAGGAATTTCATTTTTAAACATTTTATTTCTAAATATGTCAAACATAAGGAGCATGGGCCAAAATCCTGCCCACCATAACATGTATATGGCCCTCCAGACTTTACACGGACACATAGAACATTTTAAGGTAACATTTGTGTGCTTAAATATGTTAAATATGTAAATATCAATCAACTCTCACCAGTTTTTATCTGTGCATTTACAGGTAACATCAACTTGAAAAGATGTTCAATAATATGTTGTTTTTTGAAGTACTCCATAAATGCAGAGACAACCGTTTATTCACGTTCAAACAATATGTTAATGGTTAGTGTATTCAATCCACAACAGATCATTTGAGGGCATTCGTTACCTTCATATAACCCAATATTAAAATGAGTTTGAGTATGTATTCAAGCTTTTCACAAGACGGTAGCCTTAACAGCATACATAAGGTAATTTTGGTACTATTATAGAAATTAGTTTCTTCAAGATTCATTCATTGTCCTTCGCATCACATGAGGGTACATGAGCAAAAACGAAGTTACAGTTCCAGTAAACCCATCCAGACAAACATAACATCAAAAAACCAACAGATACAGAGCAGGGGGTGCGGTAAAGGCAGAGTAGAATGGGTATGTGCTTGTGAGTGTGTGTAAGTCTGTGAGCTGGCATGCTGTGTCCTTGAGGATATTATCAATGGGTCCATTCAGAACAGTTCCACAGATGTTATGGGGATGGGAGGGGCGCTGACAGAGCATCTTGTTAACTTCCAGGAGTCGTTAAGGATAGCAGACCGGATCAGGAAGACAATGCTTTGTTTGGGTCAGGCAGACTCTTGGTTTTATATTCCACCAATCTGAGAGAACAATGTTCTCCAAGATGTTATCCCATTCCACGTTTGACTCCAGAACCCGGAACCGGGCCCGTCAGGTTTAAGTCAGTTTTAAGTCTGTTATCCGAAATCCAATCATGTACAAATAATTACTCTGTCTTTCCGTTGAGGAAAATTTGTTCAATAGCCTTGGGAGACCAGCTGACCAGATCCATAATTTCCAGAGAAATAGGAGAGGCTCCAAAAAGAAAAGAAAGACACAAAAACTCAGAGCTAAACAGGGCAATTTTAATATTACATGTTCTTTAAATACCCAAATAATTTATAAAAAATGTTCAGACCTTAAAGACAAATTACGTTTACACATATATTTTAATAATATTTTCAAGGGAAAAATATTTAAAAAACGAAAAGTTTTCTTTACTTTTTTTGCATTTGTATTTGTGAATAAATGGATTTGAATGGTCTATGTGGTTTTGTTCTCTTTCCCTATAGCCATGCTAAATTTAATTGCAACTTAGAAAATTCCCTCGTTAATGCAAAATAACTCCCCTTAATGTAATAACTTATTTGCAATGATTTTAATAAACTGCAGCTGGCAAGAAATCTGGAAAAACATACAGGTACAAAATAAATGATCCAAAATCTTTTGCCTCATCAGATTAACAACTACAATCATTTTTACTTTTTTTTTCTTTTACTTAAATACAACACTTGAAAAGCTTGAATTCTAGATATTTATCCCGGAACTTCAAATGTTGGCCTGAGTGAAGCAATATTTCAGTAATGTAGTCGTTTGGCTTTTAGTGTTCACAATCCCTATCCAAGTTTATATTTTATTACTAACACTGAGTATGGATGGGCTATAGAACAAAAATCCATTTACATAATGAAACCAGTTTAGGAGAAGAAATGCAGTCTTAGTTTTTCTTTCAAGACAGATAATTGTAAGTGAGATGTTGGAAAACGTTTTAATGTAATTTTAAAGTCAACTAAATGATGGATCCTCATCATAGCAAAGCATCAAATCAAACAATTTAGCGTATGTTGTCCTCTGTTTCCTGTTTCCTTTTTTTTCCCTATCAAACTTTGCTGTTTCTCAGATCTCTTATGAAACATTTGTACCTGCCCACCTACAGCTTCAGGGCACTCAGCATTTCAGCCTTTAATCCTAGCATCCTTGCTTTCACTGTTAGGAATTAAAGGAAGGGAGCTTTTCCTGCCCCCGCTCTGTTGTATATTATAAATCATTCTCTTTGTGAAATTAAAGGCTGTCTCCAGTTTTTAAAAAACAAATTGCACTATATTTTAAAACGACATGACATGCAAGAGGAGAGCTACATCTGATGTTTATTGGTAAAGATAACCAGCTAAAGGACTGTATTGTACATTTTATTTGCCTTTACTGATCGTCCCAATAAACAACTATCAGTTTATTTATAAGATACTAACCAAAATTTCTTGTTCCAATGCATAAAATAGCAATGAGCCACACTCAAACCTATTTGTACTATGTCGGAATGGGAAAACACTGATGCAGTGATCAATTGTGCATCATTTAAGATTATTATAACATTTAACACAGATTTATTTGAGGGTGACAAAGTATCAGATGGTATCAGCTCCAGTTTTAGGACAGATAACAGTACATTCAACACAGAGATACGGGTAAGTGAGTTTGCAGGTAGGTTTGTTGATTTTCTGTGGTTCGAGAGGACCGGAGAGTTGAGAGCCGAACTCCAAGTTAACCAGGAAGCAGATCTGTTACTACAAAGACTTAAGGGGGGTAAAGTTTCCAGCTGAAGGAAAGACTGGAGGACAAAAGACGCTGAGGTTATGCAAAAGTTTCTGGTAAAAATTCTGGTAACAGGTTTGACTCAATTTACCAAACAGTAACCAACATTCCAGCATTAAAGTCCGGTACGGCTCATATAACCAAGATCTGGTTCCTATAAGGAGCAGTGTTGGGTCAGGGTTAGGTTAGAGAAATCAATAAAGCAATATGAATGGAAAGTCCCTGCAAAGATAATAGTTAGATTTAGGGGTAGGATAAGGGTTAGGCCATTTAATGAATGTCATTGGAAAGTCCCCACAAGGAAAGCATTACAAGTGTGTGTGTGTGTGTGTGTGTGTGTGTGTGTGTGTGTGTGTGTGTGTGTGTGTGTGTGTGTGTGTGTGTGTGTGTGTGTGTGTGTGTGTGTGTGTGTGTGTGTGTGTGTGTGTGTGTGTGTGTGTGTAAGTGAGGTTTCAATCAATATGTATGTGTATCATAGACAACATTACCATTGATGGTCATATTACTGATAATACACACGTGGCTGGATGATCGCCTTTGTTCCTGTTGACCAGGATGATTTTTTACAACCAATAAAAACCTGATATTTAAAATTACAATAACACTTCAGAGTATTAAAACAATAACACATTAGATACAGTAATGTGTGCTTAGTGAAAATTATGTTATACACCTGCTTAAAGACAGTTAATGTTCTTGTAATCAGAAAAATGAGCCCATCAGCATATAAATTGTATATGACGAATCTACACTTAGAGGAGACTCGCCCTGGGAACCGTTTCTGCAAGAACCGCCTCTGCTAAACTCTAATAAGACCAGAATTATACACAGTAAAACTTTACCTCCTCAATTCATATGAATTAGAGAACTAAAAGCCAGACTGCAGTAATCAAGCTCATGTTTCTAACAGGAAGCTGACCTCGCTCTGTAACTGGTCCAACCCCACCAGCAGGGATGAGAGAGTCTGGCTACAGATCCCTCATCCTCATCCTCGCCTCCACGGCGCTGCCGCCAGGATCGAGCATGCCTTTTCTCGGGATGCTGTCTGCTGTAGATGTGGAGAGTGAGGCAGTCTGATTCAGGTGGCAGCAGAAGTGAGATGCTCTGGCTCTGCCATGGCCAAGGCTCCGTTTCCATGGGGATTCCTCAGTAAGCCGCTCCACGTCCAGGTAGGCTGTCGAGGGGGGGACGCTCGCTGATAATCTTGCTCATTCAATTCAAAGCTCCGTGCTCGTTCAGTCTGCTGTTAAATGACAGGGGTGGACGATGTGAGCCATCAGTTACATTTATGGCGTATCGGACCCAGTTCGGTTCTTTATGGTTTCAAATCCGCAGAATCGTCGGAAGGATTCTCCAAATGACTCATGAAGTCACTTGATGCTCGACAGGGATCAGCAGTCCTCCTGAGCCCGGTTGCTGTAGCAACCATCTCCATGGCGCAGCTGGTACATCACACATTCAGAGCAGGCTGCTTTGAAAGCCAAAGTTTTAAAGCGAGAGTACAGGGAAAGGGTTCTTTAAACACATTTGTGGTCAGGATAAGAAATACAAGAAAAGAAATGTCCAAGAAATCGGTCGTTTATTGCACACAGATTTCATGCATATCTCTATTATTGTGTTTGTTTTTAAAATTATACATATATATATATATATATATATATATATGATGATGATGATATATATATATGTATATATATATAGGCTAATTATATTAAATTGCGCAATAATGCTACTGTACATACAGAAAAAATTATCTTTTACAAATCATGCCTTTTCTATATCTCTCTTTGGCCAATTGCACAAATGTACTATTGGGAGAGCTTATTTGAAACATGTCTGATTCAGTCTTCTTGCCCCACCCAACCATGTTTTTTTTAGCAAAGTAGGTTAAATCAACCTGAAGGTATTTAAGAAGAAGAATCAGTTTATTTCTATAGCGCCAATTTACAACAGGTTTAGCCTCAAGGCACTTCACAGAAAATCAATTAAAATCAAAGATACATCATAAACAAATCAATTTGAAAAAGTTTCCAATCTAAGGAACCCCAGCAGATTGCATCGAGTCATTGACTTGCATTTGACTTGTATTTAGGTAGTGGTTGTTTTTTTTTGTTTGCATTCAAAATTTTGTCAACTGTTCCTTAGAATAAACCTTAAAAAGGAGAACGTGTGATTTTTTTCGACTTCATCCGTAAAACAAAGGCGCTTACTATTATAATAACCATGCCCCATATGGTGATGTATTCCATTCAGTGAGGTACACCAAAAGCAATTAAGTCATAAAGCATTTTGCTTAAAATTTAGGGCAGAGGTGGGGCTTTTTTTTTTTAAATACATAAAAATCTAGATGCCCATGTTTCTAAACCCAAGTAATTTAAAACA
This sequence comes from Orestias chungarensis, assembly GCA_032876305.1. Classification (NCBI taxonomy): domain Eukaryota; kingdom Metazoa; phylum Chordata; class Actinopteri; order Cyprinodontiformes; family Cyprinodontidae; genus Orestias; species Orestias chungarensis. The sequence goes on along the minus strand of JAVLVB010000098.1, from coordinate 1,255,149 downwards.
AATTTAAAACAAAATCAAGTCACAATATAATCGACTTTATTTGTATAGCAAATTTGAGTAGCTTAAAAACGAAATGCTGCTTCTCCATATTTGTGTCATGTTATTTAACCTTCGGACCCACATGAAATGAGAACTCTCAGGAGATATTACAATGATTTTATTGAGATTGAGGTGGAGAAGGGAATCCGGCGGTGAGCAGCAACGGGCAAACAGCAACGAGCGGTGAGGAACGGGAAACAGCAACGAGAGGCGAAGAACGGGAAACAGCGGGGCGGCAGTAAACGACGTGGGGGACCGGGAGCCTCGGAAGGTGAGGACAGGTAAGGTGAGGAAACAGCAATCTGTTGAGGAGAAATGAAGGGAACGATCTTACTTGGAGAGAGCGAACTGCTGTCGCCAGGGAGGAGTGATTGGTGAGTTTCTTTCAGCAGAGTTGGTGAGGCTGTAGTCCAGAGGGGTAGTGCAGCTGATGGAGTTATGCTGGAGCGGGCAGATCGAGCTGAGCCAAGAGGAGTGGGAACCAGATGACGAGGGTAACCAGAGAGGATCTTGAGGATGATGTGAGTTCTGGAGTGAAGGAAACCTGAGGAAAACACAACTGTGTTTAGAGGCGTGGGAAGAAACTAAGTAGCAAATCAAAATCCAACGAGAACGAGAAACAACTAGAGACAAAACTGGAATTATTTAAAAAGGCTAGAGACACTAGAATAGGCACTGAGACTAGGTTTTACCGGGAGTAAACAAACACTCAGGCGACGAGTAGCTGATCCAACACTGAAGCTGGTATAGGGATTTTTGAACAGGGGTGATGTGCTGTATTTGGTTGTAGTAAGAATACGAGCAGCAGCTTTGTGGGTGAGTTGCTTTTGTCTGATTATCTTTTTAGACAGAACTGTAAAGGAACTGTTACAGTGAACAACTCCTATAAAGATAAATATATTAATTAGTTTCTTAAGATGTTGCTGGGAGATTAGCCCTTTGCTGCAAATGTTTATGCGATGATAAATCTGTGATTTTGTATTTGTGTTTCTAGAGGTTCTTGTCTGACTCCATCCCTACACCCAGATTTAAGACCTAGTCGGTTGTAGCGGCAATAACTGAAGCTGTGTGCTGAGTCTGGTTCATTCTTCTTTAGGTCTGGAGATGATAACTTCGGTTATTTTACAATTCAACTCACAGAAGTTATGACACATCTAGACATTGATATGTTCTAACCATGTAGTGCTCGGATGGGTTATTAATCAGCTGGTGACAATGCAAAGTAGAGCTGTGTCTTGTCTGGAAGCTACTTGAAGCATGTAGTTATCAAATAGGATGGGCCCCAGCATAGAATCTTGGGGTACTCCAAATGCAACTGATGTCTACTCCAAGCAGTAGTTTCCAATTGAAATGCAGAAGTCTCTGTTCTTATGGTAAGACTTAACCCAGTCAAGTACGAGCCAGTCTGACCCAGTTCTTGTGGTTTTTTTTTCTGTATTATGTCATGGTCACCTGTGCAAAATGTCTCGGAAGTCTGAATTTTAAGCGGAGCAGAAAATAAGTAGTAAACTACTATCACAACGATCTCACCAAGTCATAGATTGCTTGTCGTTGTTTCTGAAAACTCTGATGAGTTTGAAAAAGTTTAAAGTTTAAAACAGCAAAAGCAAATGAGGTGGATTAGCAGTGCTTGCCAACCACTGGTATTGTTTGAAGATCGTATTCAGCGTTCTGTAACTTCCTCAAATACATTCAGCTGAAGCAACTTGTTTTTAAAACCAGCCGGCGCACACTCCACGCAAGCATGTTTGAGACAAAAACCGTCAAGTGCTGTAAAAAGAAAGAGGAAAGAGACGCTCTCAAGGGACCGCTCCAAGCATCGTTCTGTTTTCTAGGCCACCACTGAAGAGATTCTTCCAACACTGCTTCGAGCAAAAGGGAGGTGTTACAAATAAAAATGAAATGAACCGAAGCATTTGTATCCAGCCCCTATTTTATTCTGATTTACCTAAATGATATCAAAGCCATCCAAAGTCCACTTGAGCTTAATTTAGCACCAGCAATAATCCGGCTGTTATGTAAAGGGCTCGCAGAGGTATGATAGAGAACATTAGTGAACAAGTGCTATCATAAAGGTAAAGCAACACAGCAGGAAGTAGAAACCAGTGTTAGGTTCTAAAACATAGGTCTGCAAACAGTGGCTCTCGAAATGTTTACAACTATAAAGACACAAAGAAAGTTTGGTTTTAGCAATTCGTCTTTATGTTTTTTTACACCTGCAAAGAACATCAGAAGGACTCCAGTGGCTGGATAGCTCAATTGGAATGTCACTAGACTTCAAATCCAAAGCTCATGGGTTCAAATCCAGCCCAGGGCAAAATACACCACAGCTTCCAGTGTGGGTCCTTAGGCAAGACCCTTTGCGCTACTGCCTACCTGGCGCCTGCAAAATGGCTGCCCCGGTGTGGTTTACACCATAAACAATTTGCTATGGGATCATTAAAGTATATATTATTATTATTATTACAACGCGTGTTGTTAGCATCAAACTGTGTGTTTCATATATTTAAGTCAGCTTTCTATCTTTCTTTATTTAACATTTTGACAGGTTGGTTTTACTCAGATGTCTACATATGGAGTGAGATCAAAAAGGTGTTTGCGCAACACTAACATTCGTATTTATATGTCAATAAAGTTCTTGTACCCAAAATTCTGCTGAAATATTTGAGTCAGAGAGTTTGAATCTAAAAGCTGTGAGTGTAAAATTACAACTCCAATTTATACGACTATGAACTCTTCCTTTCTCTGTGGACACGAATTCAACTTTGTGGGTACGAGTAAAAATTGTTACGATGACGTCACAAGGCGGAGTAATCGATCCACGATCACATCAAACACAGCCGGCTCCGGGTGGAGCAACCATTTGTTTTCATAGAGATATATATAAATTTTATTCTATGGAAGCGATTGCCACCAAAGTGTGTCATTGAACTGAGAATGTTGCTGACCCCAGACTGGAAATAACATCCCAAGCTTTAAGCATCTCAAAGAGCTCTGTACGGCAAAGCTGCAGACCAACAACCATCTGGCCTTTCCAACAAGACCACGATCCCATTGTGAAATACAGGTGATAGTGTAGCTGACAACACTTATTTAATTATAGTAATTTAAAAAAATATACAAAGGAAAATAATTGATATGGTTAGACGAGCAGCGCCCAACAAATAATAAATATATGCAATTTTTTAAGACTTAATTTAATAAAATGTCATTAAAAATTATCATTTAAAAGTTATAGTGTATTATTGAATGAGATAGTTATTGGTATCTATTTTTATTTGATGACATATTTCTACATTTCTTTGGGAACTCATCCCCGTAAACAGTTGTGGTGAAAGTTGGTTTCAACGTGCATCCTTTTTTCCCATATCATAGTCATAGGCTACTTTCTGTTGGTCCATCACATAGAACATCAGTAGAATATGCTGACAGTGTGTCGGTGTAGTGTTGAATATTGTGACCCGTGCACTGTTATACCTAGACAAAAAGAAATTCTCACTGATTTACTTAGATTTTTTCGTCATATTGCTAAGAAATTCAGAATCTTTAAAATAACTTCTATTACCAAAGGATCTTCAATGGATTCTGTCCAAAAGTCCAAAGTTATTAATGGAGGCAGCGCCACAACTCTCCGGTGACATTGCCACACATAACTGGAAAATAAACGTGAACATTCATGTAACGCTACACATCAAGCTTAGATGTTTGTGGTCAGAGCCGATAAAGAGTCTGGTCAGCGGGGCTTGTGGGAAGAATAGCGTTGTAAAGAACAGTTTTCCAGACGTTTTCACCTGACTGTCTATTCTGCCGGTAATATTTTGACGAAAAGTCTGCTTGAGCCCTCTCCATCTTTCGTTTCAGAGCCGTCTCCCATCTGCACAGTTGCCCATTAAACACAATCTCTGAGGGAAAGCTTTATAATCATACATAATGGATGAATGGAGGGCATGCTGCTGCTGAAAAAAACAAAAAAAACTAGCGTTGAACAGTAATGTAGTGCTCTTGATCAGCTCTAATCTCCCTGTAGTTCAGGATCAGGTAGGGCTTTGTCCTCAATTCTTTGCATGCAGTTTATGTGAAGGTTCAGGCATGATAAGGGCTGAATAAAAAAGCTGTGTGCGTTGGAGGTGGGAGATCCTCCGGATAGAGACAGGCAGCTTCTTTTTTTTTTCCACCCATCTCAGCATAGACCACAGTCAATCTCTAATTAATAGCTGTCACAGAGGCCACGATCAATGTTGCCTCATTAGCCGTGTTTGTGTTAGTCTCTTCTCTCACAGAGGGTCGATACAGAGTCCCATGGACGGGAACGCATCAGAGAGAGAGAGATGAAATGAAAGCCGCAAAGTATCAATTAGAAAAAGCCAAGCTGTGCATTTGTTCTCCCCACAGAGCCACATTTCCATCAGGCTCTTGCTGTGGAGGGTTTCCACCTATACGGACAAACTGGTGCAAGGTACAGCTGGCGCTCACTCATGTGGCCAGCTCAGTTAAATTTACAGCGGGTGGTCATGGTGAGATTTGTAAGTAAGCCAATCGATGGAAACAGCGAGAGTTATGCGCTGATGGAAAATGATTTCTTAAAAAAAAGAAACAAATGAATTTGCTGTTTGATTGTGCAGCACTGATTATACTCTATAATCGTGTGTCACTACTAAACCCATCAGTGTATTTATTAGTCAGACATGTTTTTTTTGGCTTTCCAACAGAAAATTATATATTTAAAAGGCATTTAAATGTATTTCTGTCTACTACAATATATTATTAATTTAGATCAGCTTAAGGTTAGGAGAAAATCACTAACAATCGGATTATAGTGTCAAGTTATTGTTCATCAAAAACATTTAAAAGCCAAAGTTTACATACACAATTTTTTTCCCCCTCTGAAGTAAAATTAGATGAAACATCTTTTGTTTTTACGTCAGTAAGAATCTTAAAGTGATCTCTGTTTGCTAAATGCCACAATAATAGCCATGTTTTCATCCAATTGTCTTGTGAATTTTTTAAAGTCTTTAAAGTCACAGAAAAAGAAAAGAAAAACGCATTTTTCTCAGGTTCCTATTTGCCAAATAACCTATTTAGCAAATGTGATTCCCCCTCCTCCTCCGCCCGTTAACTTTACTGCTAAATTGAGGAAGTTATTCAGAATGTTGCTTTGTCCGTCAACCTTTTCTAATGCAATACTTCAAAATGCCAATAAAAAACACAAAGGTAGTCAGCTAAAGAGAGTTGATGAGATAATATGTCAGAAATCTATTTATTAATGTCTTCGAAATACGAAATTCACAAATATTTTCTAACTGTTAGGTAGCATAGCCTTTGAACTTCAAAAAGTGGTTTGCTGAACCAGACTTGTGCAGCTTTTCCTGATATCTGGACTGATTTCTTCTAACTTCTCCATCGTGTCAAACAAGAAATTTGTGTGATCCAGGTTTCACCTCGGTTAAAGGTTTGGTAGTTCAGTTCTCAGATTTAGCTTTTCTACGTGGAGATCGTATGTTCTCCCTTGTCATGGTTCTTTCTCTGGGTACTCTGGTTTCCGCATAATGTCCCAAAGCAGGAATGTAAATTTGCTTGGAGTATTTTTTGTGAGTGTATGTTTTTTGTATTCATCATGTCTGTTCTGTCTTGGTCACGTGATTGTCAGGGAGCAGATGACTGAATGTACCTTTTAACTGCAGTTGATGTACGGTTCAGCATTTCAATGTTTGACGTAACTTTACTGGGCTTAATGAATGTGCATAATATAAGTTAATCTGCATGAGATAAACACCTTGGGATTTAGAGTTTCCTTTACTTAGCTTTAATGCAGCTTTTGCTCTGTCATTTTCAGCTGTGACACAAAAGACTTGGAACTACTAAATACAGAGGTAAATAATGTTGCAAAAGTATCCATAAATCTTGAACTTTCCATGTTTTAGAGTTTCCAGAAGAGGTTCTATGTGTAGTTAGGCCATCTAGGAGGTACAGGATACTTTTTTACCCCTCAGAATGTATAGGAAAGCTGGTCACAGTATTTGGAAAAATGATGGATCTAATTTGAGGAAAATTCCTCAAATAAATATTATTTGAAGAGTGCAACAGACTCAAGATCAGGGTTTAGGTTAACCTTCCAGCATGACAAAATCCCCATACAGACAGTCAGAGCTAAAAAAAAAAGAAAGGAAATTATGTGTAGGAGTGGTCCAGTCAAAGTCCAGATCTAGAGTAAATCCAACTGAATACATTCAGAGCTTTGAGTGCAATGACCGTGTCAAGCATTTTCCTTAAAACTGGGTGATAACACAAAAGGAGGAGTGATTATGGGCCACTTCACAGCGAGAAATTAGATTAGTGAGTGACTTACAGAGACGGCTTGAAAGGAGATTTCTTCATTATCTGTTGTGTTAACAGCAGAAAATGGAGGCAGGTTCCATTTGGAAAGAGACTCATATAACAATATAATTTAATCCGCGTTTCAGTGTTGGAAATGACCAAATGAGGGCCAAACAGAAGCTGATTTCAAAGACAAAAAGCACGTAAAAAGGAACGCTAAGCAGACTGAGGATCTGAAGATAAAGTGGAAGTGATGACCGGGGAACGGAGAAAGAGGGAATCCATCACTGTCATGCACTAAGTGCAGGACGTGTCAACAGAAGGGAATAGAGGGCTGTGAAAAAGTGTCGCTTTCCTCTTACGTTTTTCATTTGAAAGAACCCAACTGCGGTTTCAACTGGAATTAGAAAGAGATTCAAAAGATAAGAGAAGGACTCTGTAGGGAACTTCCACATGAAAACAAGACTTACAGGGAATTATTAAGCATCACTGGGATGAATGCTGACTTGTGTACTTTTGTTAGACCTTTATCAACCTGTACCTATATGCTCTACCTTGATAAAGTGCTAATATTCCTTGAACCTGTTTTTGTACATAGTGTTTCTCACTTAAAGAACTGCTTGTAGAAAAATGTCGTCAATGTTTAAAGTGTGTACGTACTGTAGTTGTTTCTTTTGCTAGCCAGAGTTATAGATGTTTAGGTTGTGAAAAATGACTTGGAACTGATCTAGCTGTTCCCTTGATCAACAGCTACAAACTGAAGCCAGTTTCAGTTTCTTCAAAGTAGTGTGTCTGTATTCATAACAGAAACGAAGGCTAGATCTCCTGCTAATTTAACAATCTACAGATATATCACCCTATAACCGGTACAGCGTTCTCTGATCAGCTACTAGGCCAATCATTCACTCGCATGTCTTCAACAGACCGTTGTTTCTTATTTGCTCCACAGCTGACTTCACGGTTCGTGCAGTAAAAACAGCTATTCAACAAAGCTTTGTTACCTTTTTTGTCAGTGAAAATTGAAGCACCAGTTTGAAAAACATGTTCTTGAGCCAAAAGGGGCCATGTGGATGGTAAAGGTCTGACATCAATACAGAGGGCTTTGGCCTCAGTAATGACCGAAACAATGGCTTGTGTTGTCGTTGACTTTACAGCAAAAAAAATTTTGGACCCCGAAAGGAAACTTAGATGCTGCTTTCCTGTATTTCCTCACTTACAGCCATGTAACTTGTGTGCATGATTGATTTTTATTATTAATGAGGGAATCAATTTACCATGCAGCTTTCAGATTTCTATCAAATCACAGAGGGGGAAGGTTTGAATGAATGGTTTTGCAAATTACAATTCAATATGAAATGTTTTTTTCTTCTTATACTGTGAAATTAAAGGTTGAATAAAAAAAATAACACTTTAAGGAATGTCTTCTAATACTATACGTTTTTTTTTATTATCCGAATGGAATAAAAAACGCTATGAAACCTAAAACTCAATTTAAATTGTTAAGCAATTTAGTTATACTCGTTTC
>JAVLVB010000098.1:1221335-1232757 GCA_032876305.1 Orestias chungarensis | reverse complement strand
TCGGTGGACGTGCAGGGAATGCATGTGGACGCATATGAGGCCAAACCACAAACCATTTTCGGAGTCTTTTAGTCTCCTTATGAAGGAGCCCGGAGCCAAAGACACGGGCTGGGACTCCGCTGCACTGGAAAAAGAAAGATTGTCGTGCGCATGCTCAGTAAATACTGCGTCACAGGCCTGGAGCGCTGAGACGCCGCCGCGACAGCTCCCCCTAGCGAGCAGGAGGAGGAACTGCACCACAAAATACTTGTTTTCTTTTGTGTATTTATTAGAATGCATTTAATTCCACTGATGAAGTAAAGTGCAAACATTAAAATAGTCACAGGGTCAAAAAGGAGACCAATAAATTAGCATCTATTTTACTTTTAAATTTTATTTTCTAAACATGCTTTTTCTGTGTATTTTATATTCTGATTAATTTATAGTGATTACCAGTGGATTTGAGTTGTCGCTATCATGTCTACCTGTTGTGAATCAACCTGTCAGACATCATCATCTGGGCTTCAGTTTGTAGAATGGAGTAAAATGTTCCATCTCACTAGTCTGGGACTTATACAGCAAATATAAATGGTCTCAATAATAATAACCAACTTCTAATAAGGATGATTGGTGTTTTTTAATGTGTGTAAGGTTGTCATACACCAGCACTAAGTTTCCATTTTTTATTAAGTCAGACGTTCAAGGTGGCAGCATGTTAGAGTAGCTCTCTCTTACGTATCTAACATTTTTTAACACCATTAATTCATCAGTTTCGGTCAGAAATGTTTCCTTTTCAGACAAATATTCTCTCCAGTTTTGGATGCTGCGCGGCTGGAAGGATTTTTGCTGGTATTTTCTTACTTTTGAACCTTTGTTGAGATGCATGATTATGGAAACACGTTGGTTTATAACTGGAGCAGCTGATTAACTTTAAAAAAGCCAAAACAATACAACAACTTCAACTATGAATATCAAACAGGGCAAAAGAAAATAGGGGAGAGAAAGAAGAGAGAAGATGAAACCATATCTCCCTCGATTATTAATACGAGATCACTAGGAAACAAGCCTTCTTGAGATTGATATGCAAGGAATATTCATGAAATAAAGAATATAAAATAAAAAAAAGCCTGATCATCCTCCTCATTAGATTCTTCTACAACAGTATTCCAGAACGCTACAAGAGATCTTCTCTGTCCAACATCTTCAACATCTAAAACAAAAGTTGATAATATGAGTTACAAAAAATGTCTTTTCTTTTGGGATCAATGACGTATTGTGTAATTAAATTGAATTCAACCTGTCCACAGCACCTTACTATTGTCTTCTCCAGACCTGTGTGGATCCATCAGTGCCAAAGCAATCTTTAGCTACGAACCTGAATCCCGGAATCCGATCCCTCCCTGAAGTTTCAGCGTTCTCTCCACGTAAGACAACAGTCTACATTCTCCTTCCTGTTAAAACATTTAACACGCTCTGTGTCGTACTCTTGTGAGACATATGACAAATTATTGAATACAAAGTTACATGAAGCAAAGACAGGAAAACATGATTTCTTATTTATTAAAAGTAACATGTAGGGTACCAAAAGGGTCAGTTCTGGGTCCTGGACCTTTTTATTTTACATTTCACAATAGATATTTCATTGATTTAACTTGTTAATATTTACTTTTTTGATGAGGAGACCCCTTTGTATTGCTCTGGTAAAAGTTTAGGAGCAACCTCTGTCAGTTTCGTCTTCACAAACAAAAGGAATAAAGAAATAATAAACTCATGATAAGCCCAAATTGACACAATGCATGAAATTAGATTTTTGGTGATAATTTTTGACTGCACATATTGACAAGGTAAAAAAGTAAAACATCAAACTATAGCAATGTTAAAGATGATAGCTTGTAAACATTCACTTTCCATGTTAAATACATGACTTGGGCAAATATTCTCGCGGCTGTTGCAGGGGTCTGCTTGTGCCTGGTGGCGAGAGTCAGGGGTACACCCTGGAGAGGTCATTAGGCCATCGCCTACCCATCACCCAATCAGCCTAACAGTCATGTTTATGGACTGTGGGAGGAAGCCAGAGTACCCAGAGCAGACCCACGCATGCCCAGGAAGAAAATGCAAACTCCTAGCAGAAAGAACCAAGGTCGAATGGAGCCTTTTTGCTGCAAGGTAACAACTGCCCCACTCTGCAGCCCCATACGCAAACATTAAAAGGCCAAAAATAATGACAACACCAATGTCCTTGATCACTGTGTGGATTTGTTTTGACCCAAAATTTGTGCGCCTTAGTGATTAGTTAATCTGTCAGATTTCATTGTAGACTGGTTTAGTGTAAAACATGAGTGCCCAACCAGTCGATCGCAATCTACCAGTCGATCGCCGACTGCTCCAAAGTCGACCGCGAGGTTATGACCTGTTATGACATGGCGGGAAGTCAGTGTTGCCAACTTAGCGACTTTGCGACTTCTACCTGCCGCTGGAGAACCCGCAGCACACGGACTACATCACGGTGAAGCTGTGGAACGCCGTGCTGGCCTGGGAATGTGTGTGTGTGTGTGTGTGTGTGTGTTTGTGTGTGTGTGTTTGTGTGTGTGTGTGTGTGTGTGTGTGTGTGTGTGTGTGTGTGTGTGTGTGTGTGTGTGTGTGTGTGTGTGTGTGTGTGATGTGATGTCTAATGGTTTTATGACAACAACAAAACGCATTGTAAGTGTAGTTACTGCAGACTGGAAACGATATGTGGGGGTTTGCGATGTTGACACTGGACTGGTAGATCTCAGGAGGTTGGCTACTTGAAAAGTAGATCTTGGGACAGAAAAGGTTGGGCACCACTGGTCTAAAACAAGAGGAACAGTTTTGGCCAGTTGATGGAACAATGTTTTTGAATTTGGAGCACATTGTGCTATTATATCAGCAGTTAGTTATGGTGCTGGCAGCAGAGAATGTACTAAACTACTAATTAACCCCACATCTCAGCTTAAAAAGACCACTGAGAAGTAATTTGTGAATGTTAACTTTGAAATGTGAGTAGCAACAAGTTCAGGAACCGGCTCTCATTTATATAATCATTAAAAAAGGAAACGATTTCCGTGACAACAGTGGGAGGTAATTAAACAATCCTCACATGCTTGTTCCTTCACGTTTTGGTTCAGTCTCCAAGCGTCTCCATGACTCTACGTCTTCAAACATCTTCAAAAACAGCTTTAACATTTCTGTCTTCGTGTTTACGGTTACATAACGACCGGGCCGCGATGAGACGCGATAGACAGTATGACGTATCAGATTTCCAGACCTGGGCTCAGGCGTGTCGCGTCTTCAGGACGAGGCTACAGCGTCATCTCCTTCTATGAGCAGAGGAGTGGCAAGGCAGTCGACAAAAGACATGCGTCTCTGCTTCCTCTCATGTAAAACCTGAAATGTAGGTTTGGGGACTGTTTGGTATGTGGGTCGAGGCAGTCGCACAAAACACATCTTAACAAGAGCGCCTTTATTTTCAACAGGTTTCCTGGAGCGTGAGTTTCTGTGAGACATCTAGGGAAGCCAGTCTATTGAGGCTGGTATGACGGAACAGTCAGTGAGTTCTAATTAGGTTAAAAAATTGATTCTCAGCATCTTTTTTTAAATTATAATTGGTTTCAAAGGCTTATTTTTCCGTGCTAATAAATAGCATCTCCTTCCTTCACAATGAGGATTTCAATGAAGAACTGAAAGACTTCACAGAAAAATAGGCCTGAAACGCCTTGTTCTACTCTCTTCTCAGCAATGATCTACAGGTAAGACATTTTGATAATATAAACATTGATTAGTTACACATGATGTAATGCCAAAGTGCTTAACAGACATTAGGGGACACAGAAGATAAATCAATTAAAGCTGTTCTTTATTTATGTTTTACTGCACTAAACTCTGCTCTGGAATGAATAGAAAACCTTAGAGGTAATCATCATTATTAGAAAACATAGCATGACAGTAAAAGTGTAGTGTCCATGAAGACTTGATGACACAGCCTAAATGTTTACACTGGCTACGTTTAAAAGCCCGCTACGACATCAAATTGGACCAACTCAGAACATCTTCGCCACATTTTCACCAAACCAACTACAAAATCTGTGATGTCATGTTGCTAAATCCTAACATCCTTGAGGGAAATTGTTTGTATCATCATTTGTCTTCTTTAGATGTGCTTTTTTATATGCAGACACCTTGAATTTACCTCCAATCGTCATCCCTTAAACTCTGCTAGTGAAATACCCTCTGTCTGTTTGACAACGCGCCTCCCCACGCCATGATACTGCCATCACCGCTCAGCAGCAGGGGGTTGTTGTGTTCAGGTGGATGTGAACCGTTGGAGTTTCTCCACAGTTATGCATGAAATCATGAAAGAATGATATATGTTTTCTTTAAAAACAGCACACCTGTCAATAGCTGTGCCAGTGAGCGATAAATAAACGTTGTGTTTTGTAAAAAAGACAGATTACTCAGAAGCTCACACAGACAGGCCCTATTCCTTGATGACTGATCCATGATGCATGATGCTTGGTTTTTGTTGGGCTACTTTTGTTTTGTGTAAGAATTAGTAGTTGGGAGAGGCTTCCGGCTGAACACCGTAAAGATGGCTGCTCAGTAGAGAGTCTCCCCAGACAACCGGAGAAATTATTGAATTACTCCCGTTCAGCTGAGTTATATTACCAGTTAGAGGGGGTATAACGACAACGAAGCCCCTACCACAATATAATTAGAGGAGGGAGGACGCAAATTGTCACGAACAGGTACAGCTAACTAACCGTAACCTCAAGCTAATTGGACGGAATGGCTAGCCTGGAAATTTTATTAGAAGAACTGAGAATCTAAGGAATCTAAGGAACAACTCTTGACTATTAAAGAGGAAACACGAAAAGCCAACACAAGAATAAGTGAAGTTGAGGAGTGGTTGGAGAAGACGGAGGAGCGAACCCAGAACACGGAGGAAGTGGTAGCAGAGCTGCTAAAGGTACAAGTGAGTCTGGATGATAAGCTGGTAGACCTGGAAAGCCGAACCAGAAGGGAGAATGTCAGGATCTACGGTGTTCCAGAGGGGGCTGAGAAGGACTGTGAAAGAGGGGCTTGGGCTGCAAGACAGATTGCAGATTGAACGAGCACATCGGGCGTCTTTCAAATATGAAGAGCTGTTACTCCGCAAGGCCTGGCAACGAAAGGGATTTGTCTGGCGTGAAAAACAAATAAATCTAGACCATGATTACCCACCAGTCATCTTTAAAAAGCGCAAAGAGTACGTGGAGGTTCGGAGGGTCCTGAAAGAGAACGGGGTCCCGTTTCAGACGCTCTTCCCGGCGAGACTGCGAGTGAAACATAAAGAAGGATCCATAACCTACGACACCATAGAGGAAACCACAGAGGAACTGGCTAAAAAGGGATACAAAGTTAAAGTCATCAGATCTCCAGCTTCCCTATAGGAGGAGATTGAGCGGCTGTCCTGGAGCAGAAAGGCGGGAAGGAATCAGAAAGGCTCCTCCGGTTCTGCAAGACGGGAAAATGATAAAGAGAGGCTCCGGGCTTTCAGAAGAACATCTCCACCTGCGATCTGAGAACTGAAGGATACTTCACGCTCTCTCCTTGACTTCCCTTTTAGAGATAAGTCTACAGAGGGCTAATTTAAGGATAACGGGATCTTAAAAAGGTTTGTTTGGGCTTCACTCCTATTTGGGCTGCCACCACATGTAAGGACCCTCCTTAACGATATGGGAGGTTTTTCCCCTCTGGGCCGCTTTCAAGAGGCTCCCCATGGTCGAGTCAACAGACCCCTGCCCTGGATGCTGAACATGTTCTGTTTTTTCAGGTTTCTAGTGTACATGTTTGGTTCTGGTTCACATGTTTCTATTCTGTTTATGTTAGTTCTAGTGAGTGGTGGGGGAGTTTCGGGGTCATCAGTGACATGGGGAAGAAAATGACACAAACGGGTGGGACACATTTAAAGGTGGTATCTTTCAAAATAAATGGAATAAATAATCCGGTTGAGAGATGGAGAGTTTTATCTAAACTCAGGAAAGATAAAGTTCAAATAGCAATGGTGCAGGAATCCCACCTAGATGATTCTGAACATGCCAGACTGAACAAGATGGGGTTTAAATCGGTCTATTTTTCTTCCCACGGCTCCGGAAAATGAAGAGGGGTTGTTTTAATATCGAACTCCCTGTGCTATGAACATGTTACTGAACATAAGGACTGGGAGGGCCGTTATATTTAAATTACAGGAAAAATACATTGCATCTTGATAAGTCTTGTTAGTATCTATGTCCCACCGGGTAGGTCAGGGTGTAATGATCAGTGCTGGGGACTTTAATATTAGGTCAAACCCGAATTTGGACTCATCAAATAGGAAAACAAACTCAAAACATATCAGTAAAAGAATTAAAAATATGATGGACGAACTGGGATTAGTGGATGTATGGAGGGATAAGAACCCAATCAGTCGTGACTACACACATTATTCCTCCACTCACAATGTAAACTCTAGAATAGATTATTTTTTCTCATGTTTAAAAAAGATGTGCATAGATTAAAAAGTTGGGAAATCGGATCTAGTCCAATCTCAGACCACAGCCCGATCTATATCTCCCTTCAGCTGTTTGAAAAAAGCAGATCCACAGTCTGGAAGCTGAACACAAACTTATTAAATAGTAAAAACTTTGAGGAAAATATGGAAACTGAAGTCAAACAATATTTGCAAGAGAACGATAATAAAGAGGTGGGAGCGGCTATACTTTGGGATGCTCTAAAAGCGGTAATCAGGGGGAAAATAATAGAAAAGAAAATTAGACAACAAAAGCAAACCCAATTGGAAGTGGAGCTAAAAAAACTTCAGATAGAAAACTCCAAAGCCTTCAAGAGGGCAACAAGAACTACAATTGAGAACTGAATAATTTAACCATGCAAGAAATACATAATAAACTTCTATTTACTAAACAGAAATATTATGAAGCAGAGGGGAAGTCTCTGAAGCTCCTAGCATTTAAATTACGAAAACAACAAGCTGATAGAACTATTCACAAAATACAGAATATATATACAAATAGGGTTGAAACAAACCTAGAAAAGATTCATAATTGCTTTGGAGATTATTTCCAAACTCTTTACTCCCAACCCAAATAGAATAATGAACAGCAAATAGATATATTCCTCTCTCTCTGCCAAACATCACAGACGAGCAAAACAAACATTTAATATCAGAGATAACTGAAGCAGAATTAAGATCAGTGATTAGAAAGTTGAGGGGAGGAAAGTCTCCAGGAACGGACGGGTTTACCTCTGAAAGGTTCAGAGAAATGCAAGATCAGTTAGTCACTGTTTTACTAAGAGTTTTCAACAATGTACTGGAAAAGAAGATGATCCCTCCCTCACGGAGAGATGCAAATATTTCACTAATCTCAAAGGAGGGAAAGGATAAATTGCAGACTGGAAACGATATGTGGGGATAAACTACCACCCAATAAGTGTCCTGAATATTGATTATAAATGATTTACTGCCATAATCGCACAGAGATTAGAGAACATCCTACCATTGATAATCCATAAAGACCAAACAGGCTTCATCAAACAGAGACAGACACAGGACAACATCAGAAAAACCCTCCATATCTTAAATCATGTAGCGCAACAAACAATAGAGACTCTTGTACTGAGCCTGGATGCGGAGAAGGCTTTTGACTCGGTCAGATGGTCCTTTCTTTACGAAGTTATGTCCAGGTTTGGGTTCCACCAGACCACAATAGATGTAATACAGCCTTATACAATAAACCACTAAAAATTAACGGAGAACTATCTGAACGCTTTACTTTAGAAAGGGGCACGAGGCAGGGATGCTGTGTTTCGCCGCTCCTACTCGCCCTCTTCATAGAGCCGTTAAGTCAGTGGATTAGACAGAGGACGGACATAGCTGGAGTTCACATGGCATCCGGGAAACAACAGTTGTCTTTGTTCACAGATGATTTACTGTTAACCATAACAAATCCAGCTCAAACTCTACCTGTACTTATGGGTGTGATCTAGAAATATGGTTCGCTCTCTGGTTACAAGACAAACATTACCAAGACTCGGGTTTTAACAATAAACTATAAACCACAGAACAATATTAGAAGCCTGTACAATTGGAACTGGGAAGCAGAAAGCATAAAATACTTAGGGGTCACATTGCCCGAGGATTTTTCCAGGATTTTTGAAGTTAATTATGGGCCCCTAATTTCAAATTTGAAATTGGACATCCAGAGATGGAACCTGATCCCTTTCTCAAATCTATACTCTAGAGTGGAGTCAGTGAGAATGAACATTCTCCCGCTCCTCCTATATCTATTTCAATGTTTACCTATCCTGATATCAGAACAACATTTCATAGAGTGGGAAAGATTAATATCTCAATATATAGAACGTTGCAGTTAAAGAAAGAGAAAGGTGGACCGGGTCTTCCAAATCTACAGGAGTACTACTTTGCAGCTCAGCTAAGACCGGTGTTCTGTCTGTTCTCCATCTTACAAGGCAGGGTGGAAAGATTTGGAAGGAACAACAGTGGAAGGAATACCTTTAATATCAGTATTAATGGACAAAGACTTACAAGAGGGGCTGAGTATACCTCCTGGGTCAATGTTACACTCAATGCTGGACTCTTGGAGAAAGGTAATTAAGATTTGTAAACTGGGTAACCAGATAAAAATACTTAGATGGTGTGCCTTCGACTCAGCTTTTAAACCCAACAAGATTGATGGGAGATTTAGAGGATGGATCCAAAAAGGACTGACCACTTATTACACATTTACCCAGAAGGGAATTTTTCAGAGTTTTGAGGATCTTCACATGACTTCTTTAGATAGCTACAGGTTAGGGCCTATTTCAATCAAAATATATGTGACAATTTGGAAACAGCCTAACTAAGTGTTTTTAATGTGTTTCTGTCGATGTTGAAGTCTGGTTCAAGCAAGAAACTTGTTTCCATACAATACAATGGTATTCTATTGTGTAAACAAGGTGATACAGACTACATAAGAAACAAGTGGGTAAAGGAATGAAATGTATCTGTGTCAACTGAAGTCTGGGAACAGATTAACAAATTACACTGGATGACCTCGAGCTCCAATACATGGAGGCTGTTCTGTTGGAAAAACACTGTTCAATATTTTGTAACTCCAGCTCAGAAGAAACATCGGGGCAGCGGAAACCAAACCAAACCAAACCATCATCACATCTTCTGGGGTCGTCCGGTGATTAACGTTTTTTGGGAACAAATATGTTCCCACCTAAATAATATCTTTACTGAGAGAATCCCATGTAAATGTGAATCCCTATACATAGGAAACATTTCGTTTATTAACTGGACTTTGGATGACAAAAAACTGCTGTTAGTGCTCCTGGCAGCAGGCAAAAAGACAATCACGAGAAAATGGTTAAGACCTGAAGCACCTACAGTGGATGACTGGGTCAATATTGTACAGGACATTTACACTCTGGAGAAATTCTCTTTTTCAGTTCAAGGTCGAAGGGAATCATTCTTCAGGGTCTGGTCTAAATGGATAAACTATATAAAATCAGTAATTCCTGTGGACTAAATATGACACATGAAATTACAGTTGTGCTGTATATGGTACCCTGGTTCAGTTTTATGGTAAACTCATGCTCTCGATTTTGTTTTTTCCCCTAACATAAGGAAAATAAGACCAGACCCACCCCTACCCCCCACTCACTCTCCTGTTATGTATGTTTGGTTACTATATAAAAACCCTGGATTGGCTTATGTAATTTTTTCTCACACTCCCAATGTGGTGGAGGCAGGATTGTACAAATTATTTGTAACTTGCCTTTCCAAATAAAAGACTAAATAAAATAAAAAAATAATTAGTAGTTGTGTAAGAAAGGTCGAAGCATGGTAAGCATGTTTTTTCCAGGTATTTCATTCTGGTCTCAAAGGTCAAAATGTATTTTTTGTGCTTTTTTATGTACTGAAGAGACAGAATTTAAAGATTAAAATCTGACTTTTACATTTAGATCAGTATTTGTGCCATTTTTCACTTAAGCTTTACTTACAGAAAAAAAACTCCACATTTTGGACACACACTTTCCAGATGAACGAGCAAAACAACGGATGTACTGAAAAAACCTCAACTTGTTTTAGATTAAACAATAAGCAGTTAGTATTATAAAGCCTGGGGACATTTGGTTTCTCAGTTTAACCTTTCTCAAGCTAGATCTCAAGAACTGGAGCTGGGGAGAAGCTCCACTTAACCTAATTGTCATATGTTTTGACAGCTGCGGGGAAGGCAGAGTACATGCAGAGAAGCTTGCATGCACGAAGAGAACATGACACACCGTGTGACAACAGTGAAGTTTAGTACGTCGTCATTTGCTTTGATTTCCCACCCACGAAATAATATAGCAATAAAAATAAAATAAATAAATAAAAGTGTATCAGATTTGTAACACGTGAGCAGCATCAGTCACAGATGCACCAGCTTTATTCAGCCCCTTCTACCAATGGCCTCCATGTAATTTACATAGGCTGATTAATTTTACCCACAGTTATCTATTGAAACAATCCCTTTTTAACTAAAGTTGCTGTTTCTTTTTAAAGAATGGCTGAGGTTGTTTTTGTGACTCAACTCTTTCTATTAATCCCACCAGTTGCAGTGACGCGCTTCTACCGCTCGGGGGCAGTGTCGCGCCGCCTTTGCGCATGCTCCGTTGGCATGTAAACAGTCCAGGCCGCCGCGGCGGCTCTGAGCTGCGCCGACATTCGTGTACACGTATTACGGCCGCACGGGGTTGGACCGGGGAGTCAATGGGAGTAGGCTAACCGAGCGCCCCGGCTAGCTTTTCAAGAAGAACCCAAGCCGGGACCGGGCTCGTCGGTTCTATGTACGGAAGGAAGGCGGTTGTGAGCGGGTCTTTTTCTCCGGCTAGCGGAGCTCTGTCCTCGTTTATGGGAGACGGGAGA
Organism: Orestias chungarensis; assembly: GCA_032876305.1. Lineage (NCBI taxonomy): Eukaryota > Metazoa > Chordata > Actinopteri > Cyprinodontiformes > Cyprinodontidae > Orestias > Orestias chungarensis. The sequence continues at coordinate 1,221,809 of JAVLVB010000098.1, read as the reverse complement.
CATTCGCTGCTGCTGGCTCGAAACGCTTCAAGGTAAACCATGTTCCTGACCCCCTCCTCCCTCTTTTCTTCTTCTCGGGCTCGGTCTAATTACTGGAGTTGACTCCCAGTCTCGAACGGACTCCGAAGTTCTCCAGTAGTTCTCCAGTTTAATTTGTGGCCCAGCACGCAGTTAATCCGGATTACTCCTGTTACTCTCACCCTCGTTCTGCTTCGAGCTGCAACTTAATCGCGTTTTCAGCTGGTAGTATTTATTCTTAACAACGATAATAATAAAATAAACAACAAGATAAGTCGCCATTTTAGGTGAAAACGGTTAAAAACGGCTCGGTTTGCGCGGCGTCTCCACTCAGGGCTCTGTGGAGCTTTCTGGAAGAGAGAGACGACCGTTCAGTCCGATGCTGGGTCCCCATGTCAGCCATAAAAGGATCCTGGGTCCCCATGTCAGCCATAAAAGGATCCTGGGTCCCCATGT